>JAQJVL010001601.1:124422-166024 GCA_035578905.1 Stictocephala bisonia | reverse complement strand
TGCATCTAAAATAAGAAAAAAATTGTAAACAAAATGTATTAATTTTTTAAGTATTGGGGGAATACCGCGCATGGTGGTGATGTGCGCGAAATTACCCCGAACCGACGCGAATAACGTAAAACCTTTGTATGTGAGCTACTACATGAGATAAATACACAAATGTTAAATGGACATGTGCGTAAATAAATGTAGAACATACCTTATATGATGACCAGTTCACTCGCAGTGACAGGATCGAGTAGGCACACTTCGGATAACTTGAAGATTTTAGAACGAAATAGTGAAAAACCTGTAATGTTCACCCACTGCCGTCCAACTAGACAATGGAGTCCCACGCGCTGCACATATAGTACGCCGTCTTTCTGCTAGGTATCAGCACTCACCAGAGCACCTACAATGTTCTGGTTTCATTACAAGTGACATGCGCGATATTACCTCGATGCGCGATTTTCCCCCAGTCTCCCCTAATCCAAGGCCGGAGTCGAATAATATTCCTTATAATTTATATTTTGTTTTTTAACAATTTTAGTTTCTATATTGGTACTGCCCAACATTTACTAATGTTTAAATATATCATTCAAATGCTCTGAACATTTTTTAAACTATCATACTGAAGAAAATTATCTTGAGGAACTAAAAGTGTCCAAGCCCTGGGCTGAATTCTTCTGATATAATAATAAAAAGCAATATCCAATATGGAACAACACGTTTTTACGTTACTGAATCATTGAATCCAAAATGCTGCCAACATCAATCTGAAAACAAACGTGTAGAAATCAAGTTTTTTTTTTTATTTTCATTACATCCTTCTGACAGCTATTGACACCCTAGTGTGATTTTATAAGACACCATGCTAGAGGAATTATACAAATCAAAATTCCTTGGAATATACCTTGATCGGGGGTTTAATTGTCACATTAATGCTGTATGTGCTAAATTATCGTCAGGCATTTTTGTCCTGAGATTCCTAGCAAATTACTGCCCTACTGAAATACTGATAATGGCATATTATGGCTTGATAAATCTCAACCTTGTCTATGGAGTTGTGGTATGGGAGCAGGATCAAATAATCAATTATTAAGAGTGTTTAGACTAAAAAAAGGACATCCGCATTGTTGTTAGTACAGAGATTCCTGCAAGCCCTTTTTAAGGAGCTCAAAATTCTAATATTCCCTAGCCTCTACATTTTTGAAACGACACTGTTTAGTACCGCAAAAGCACTAGTTCGAATGCGAGACGTGCATGAGCATAACACAAGAGGCAGGGATAACTACAGGACTGGGATGGATAGAACAGTAACTTATGAACACTTGCCTACAGAGGCAGGTGTTCGATTAATCAACAAACTGCCCAACACAATAAAATACGCCACAACACCCAAGTCTGACTGACACTGTTTCTGAAAGTGGGAATGATTAGCAAGAGTGAGTGTGGGATGTTTGAGTGACCTTCACTGTATGTTTGAAAGAGAATATTGTGGGGTGAATGTGACCAAATTTTATAAATATAGAACTAATGATAAAAATTACGTTTTTTATGCAATTTATTTGTATACTGCAATGAATAAATGGATTTGATTTGAAAAAATTAACGTTTTATCGGATTTAGAAGAAGAATTGTACCTGTAATTTCATAAAGGTCTTGGGAGACTTGATTCATTATTAAATGGATTATAGATTAGGAGCAATATGTATGCCTTTTGTTTATTTTCTTCTATTATTATAACTAAAGAGTTCATACTATTCATTTAATACTATATTTATTTTTCTGATTACAGTGATGCATTTTTACTTCATCTTAGTAATTTGGAGTTACTCCGTTGAGCTTACAGGCTCTAGAGAAAGAGGTGATGACAGCGATGAGTAAGAGCTTGAAGACTTGTATTAAGACAAATTTATACTGTGGATGGTAATAAAAACTGATTACATCAAAGTTAAAATTGTAATTAAACGCTTGGTTGAATTTCCTCATTAAAGAGGAATCGTTGTGAATAAACTTGAAAACTGCAACTGTTAATAGTTATTATAAATTATTCATGAAGTTTGCGCACATATCTGCTGGTCGTAAAATTTTTTTACAATCCAGTGAAAAATTGCGTACATGTCCTAACTGATTGTGTAAGCTTGTTAATGTACACTTTTATAAAAAAAGATAATATATCTTTAAAAAATCAAGAATAAATTATGTTTAGTTATAAAAATCCGTCAAACAACGAATATTGTAAGATCGAGCGTGAAATATACTTTTAGATATAAGCTGAGGTCAAATTGGTTATAGAAAGGGATATTTAAAAAAATTACTTAGATTTCATAGAACTAAACATGACTCTTCTTTGTATAATTAATTATAAAATAGTTGGATATGTTTTTATAAGTAGAACTGCGTTCTTGCTTAAATTACCAAGCATTCTAAATTTGTTTATATAATACTTTATGGAGTTACACTTTTTATGCAGCCATCTAATTAGGACCTGTAATAATTTTTGACGTAATACGACTAAAAAAACATAAAAAATAAAAGAACATTACCATATTTGTAAGAAGTATGGTAGAGTGATATGATAATTCATTTGTTTGTTTATTGGAGGTAGTCGGATTATTACAAAAAATAACGGGTTATCAACGAGTTAACATTATATTACATGTACAATGAAAAATAAGCGTTCAAGTTCTGTACTTACTATGCAGTAGACAAACATGTAACAAATAATAATTTACGGTATACAGAAAAAAAAATAAAAACAATCAAGTTCTTCACTGTTAAGTACAAATATGATGTCAAAGTAAAATATAAATAAAAAACCATTGCGGTATAGAATTGTTTAAGACTTATAAATTGTTGTATCAACAGTTACGAACTCAGTAGGTACGTACGTTTGTTCATCTGACAACCTGGGAACGTCAGTTGTGTATCATATAAATCAGCTGTTTCACCAACTAACTTACCAACTCGATAGGCAGGTGGTCGGATTACTACAGAGGTCGGTAAAGAATCGTGACCTCATAATTATTGAATGTACACTCTTTTTTATAACAATTACTGAAGAGAAATTCATAAGAACATATTTATAAAAGAAGAAGTAAAAAATTCAAAATCATTGCAGATCTTTAACCACAATAGGTAGGGACTTCAAATTTTGACGGTACCTTCATTTTAGGTTTTAGGCTAAGAAAAGATTTTGTGAAACTGTTGGTATTGAGGTACACAAAATGTGCTTTTTTTAGTTTTTACCTCTCAAAAATAAATGCATAGAGGCCGATTTAAGAATCAACGTACAGCGTAAGCCTTAAAAGATACCTACTTGAAAATCTTTACAGAACTTTCTCTTTATGATCTTAGTGTGAGCTAAGAAAGTTTTTTTTCGCAATTTCATTCCTAAGGGGTAGAATAAACAGCCTCCAAACTTTAAATTTTTTCCATATGAATAATATTGGCATGAGTTCAATTTTATAATTTATTTAAAACAGCGGACACAAAAACAAACATATCACAAATATACTACATATGTGATTAATAATTATTTTTTTTTATTTGATGACAAATTAGATTCATATTGTTTTTAGTTGTATGTAAATAGTTATTTCTAAAGTTCTTGTAATAATTAATTGAAGTCAACGTGTACATATTAATACCCTGGAGGAGAGGATTTATCATTTTCACTTTATACATTACTGAAATTCATTTTTATTGCCTTTTTTCAAGACCTGGTTGAAGTTGTGATAGTCGTAGATGGCGAGAATGTTCCTCGCCGTGTAATTGAGGTTCGTGGGGATAGTACATGCTTATTTTACTCCCTGTATTTTATTGTACTTTGTTTATGCCGTCTCGAGTCACTGAGGTACGAGTAGCTATCGTAAATCACGTGTCTATCAACTGGCAGATTTTCAAACCGTTTACTATGAACTTGGTAGGCCAACAATACTCTAATAAGCTAAAATACATATCCGGTAAGTCCAAATGTGAGACTTACGGTACGTTTTGTGAGCTCACGGTAGCAGGAAACATTTTCTCATTTGAGTTTTAAATATACCGTGATGGCAAACTTCCGGCTAAGTATGCAGAGAAAATGATAAACGGCGTCTGCAGTTCAGTAGAAACAATTTAGAAGGCTATTTCGACGTATTACTTGCTGGGACATCAACATCTACTTCGCCTATGAGACATCTCCAATCAGTAGCTCCTCTGATCCTATGGACTGTCAACCATTCTGTTCATTCTACATCCATCCTGAAATTCCTCAAGCTCTATTATTATGACTGATTCTGATGTGTATGTTAGAATAAAATTCTCTTTTACAAAAAAGAATTCATCTTATAGGTGATGATACTGTTGGAAACTTTTCTGATCTACTTTTGAGAATATGTGATTCCGATTCTGGAGGAAAGATAAATTTTCAGATAGAACTAGGAAAGTTTGTAATTACTCTAAAGGATTTAATAGACAGAATATATACTAAACAAAGCATAAATCAACTTTGTGAAAGAGCAATATTGACCTCATAAAATTAGACAGCTGTAGAAATTAATGATAATTTACAAAACTTTTCAAAAAATTACTCTTTTCAAAAAAATTTATTTTAATACCTATCGATAGATTCAACTTTACAAGTAGATGATCCTGTACAGCTTCCAACTAAATTTCTGCATACTCTCAGTCCACCTGGGTTTCTACAACATAGACTCGCGGTAAACATTGGAACACCGGTCCTACCTCTCAGAAACCTTTTTCCACCAAATTTGTGCAATGAAATACGTTTACGAGTTTCCATAAAAACATTATTGAAGCCACTGTTATTGCTAGCAGAGCTAGAGGAGAATCTATATTTGTTCATAGAATACCATTAATTTCTACATACTATCCATTTAAATTCAATAGAGTACAGTTCCCTATTAATTACTGTTTTGCAATGAAATTCATTAAGTCTAAAGGACGGTCCTTAAACTTTTCAGGCATATTTTTGAGAGAAGTGTGCTTTTCTCACGGTCAATTCTATGTTGCCTGTTCTAGTGTTAGCAGTACATCAAGTTTACTTATTTTAGCACCAAAAGGAAAGACAAAATAACGTAGTTTATACAGAAATATTTAATAAGTTATTTTTAAAATTCTTAAATGTGCGTGCACAATATGATAGTAAGATTACAGGTAAGCATTGTGAAATATATGTTGTAAATATAATATCACACACTCCTAAATATTATAATTTACGCTTTTAGTATAGATGGTAAAAAATAAATAGACATGTCTTCTGTTTTTTACACAATTCTTTAGCCTAATTTCATAAACTGAAATTCTGTTATGTTTACAAATACTTATTATTCGAAATAACAGATGTTTAAATTACATACATTTTGTATACAACTTAACATTTGCGGATGAAGCCGCAACGGTGGTGCTAGTTATCTTTATAACACACTAGGGGACACCCCTGCACGCTTCGCATGCCAACCCCAATGCTCGCTGTGCTCGATACACCTCGGCCTTCGGCCTCGGCATGTAACTATTCAATACAAAAATCGGTATATTAACTATATAGTGTAAAATTACAATATTACAATTCGGTACAGTATCTCACTCACACTAATTGCTTTGCCACCTATTTAGCCTATTTCAAGAGTGTTCATTTCATTTATTTTTGTTTAACAGCTGAAGATTAAACTCATAGTAAAATATTAAATAGTATAATGTCAAACATTCAAAATAGACATGTTTATTCATTTACAAAACAGCTGTTATTAATTTACTAAAATCATCCCAATGTTATCCTTATGGAACAATTTTTTAAGGGTGCTTTATACCCCTTAGGAGTACTTTATCTAGATGAAAATACTTTAGTTGTCCTATTTAAGTTCTAAAGAAACAGTGTACAAAATTTCAGCTCTCTACCTACATGGGAAGTTGGAGAATTAGTGATGAGTGAGTGAGTCAATCAGTGAGGGCTTTGCCTTTTATAGGTATAGATGTAGAAGATGTAGATTACACAATAATTACGATGTGTAGATATCCTCACATATTCGATCGGATATTTTCGGCTGGTTTCGTAATCATTCGGTAGGATGCGTGGAGTAAGATGCGCCTTGCAGTTGTACGGTTTTGTAGTCTTGTTGTGTGCATGGTCAACATTTTCATTTTACTTATCTATTGTTACTTATGCTTCTAATTAAAATATTTCTTAGAGGTTTCCATGGATCTATAAAATTACACTATTTAAATGAAAATTATAGGGGATATCTAAATGTTTAAGTTATACTCCAGTGCATATGAGTTCCATTGCTGACTGAGTAAGGCCTCTTAAACTGTTTTAGGTAAGTGTTTAGAAACAATACAAGTAATTTTTGTAGTCCATCATTTTGAGCAATAACAGTTTTACTTGTTTCTATAATTTTAGTTTACATTAATTTAATTATGAACACTGATTTTCATCAATATTATTTTTAATTAAATTAATAAATTAGTTTATGACTTTCCTTTTACTCTATAAAAGTGGCATTGAACGTTTTTTCGTGATAGACACTGTTTTAAATTTCAGTTGTACATCTTTGTAAAGGTATACGCTAAATTTTTTATGCTTTGAACTTATAATGCATTGTTAAAGCCATGTCCTGTACTTTGTAACAGAAAACTACTCATCTTAGTAATTATAATAATTTATATATATATATATATATATATATATATATATATATATATATATATATATATATATATATATAAATTATAAAATTTATATAAGCTATATATAAAAATTATTATATATATCAAAAGATTTACGAATTAGACCTACCTAGTGTCAGAGAGCCATGAGTTGAGCCCTCGAGCGGTAATATGTGCAAAATTGTAATGCTGGAGTAACATAACATTATGAAGGCACTTCACGCAGTGCGCCCGACTAACCAACTACAAGTTGCCTCTTTTAGAACACGTTTACCGCTACAATCTTTCAATATAGCATGGTGGGTGTTTTTTTATTTTTTATATACAAAGATGATATTGCTAGCCTGAAAGATTAAAGACTGTAAAAATAAATTCCATGCACTAAATTGCAGTTTACACTTTTAAGCCCTACTGTGAAAAAACTATATGTAGACATTTTTTTATTGTTTTTAGTAATTTATTTAGTTAATTAGGAAACTTTCTTACGTAAAAAAGTTTCCTCTATGTCTAACATTTTTTATTAATTAAAACGATGGTTTTACATAAATAAACGCTATTGTAAACTCATCATTGCACAATCTATACGTATTTTTAATTTTGTTTTAATACACTTTTCTTTCTGTAAATATCAGAATGCAATATGTGTACCTTTTTTTATGTCTAAATGACTGTGTAAAAGAATGCATTTTTTGTTCCGCTGGGCCACCCGCGTTATTTTTATGGAACACTTTATATTTAAAACTCCTCAAAACTAACCCAAAATATTAAATATATGCAATTTTTGAATTTTCTTGCGGTCTACATAGTTAGATCTACGTAGAGTCCAAATTTCAAAATTTTACGACACTGATAACTGGGTATAGTGAGATATTAATCGCAACCGAGCATTATATTATATACATTTAATGTAAACATATTTTTATTGCATTATATACACTAGAAAATAAATGAAGCTATCTAAGCATAGTAAGTTTAATTAAATAAATGTTTGTTAAGTAGTTAACAAGTTTTTAATTTCTATCAAGTAGGCGCCCACTTTACCATTCGACACCTTCAAGCGAGAATATTGATTCAACCGTACCGATAGCTCCACTCCCCCACTACTGGTCCTTATTCGGGAGGACTCGGTCGTATTTGGCTTTGTTCGGCTATAGGAAACCGTCAGCTGTGTAGCTGTCAACTCCCACCAAAAGTGCTGTTTACTTGTTTCTGTTATTTAAATTCGATTGATTACATTCAATAGTGTATATTTAATCATAAAGGTATGTTTAATTACGATGGTTAATGGATGAGGATTTATTATACTTCAATGATGTTAAGATTCATCTTTGTCATGCAATGTTCTAATATTTTATAATTGTATACAAATAATATTTTTTCTTATTTATGAATAATTTTATAGCAACAATTTCTTTTTCAGAAAATTTCATAACTTTTTACATAATCTAATAATACTACCGTATTATTACTAATATAAAGATACGGTATATATTTATATATGAATTTCATGTAGGCCTAAATAAAGCTTATAGCCTATGAATAATTTATTATTAATATGATATTATAAATTGCATTGATTTCAATTCAATATTTTCAACGTTGTTTATGTGCTTTTTTTGTGCTCCTTAAATTGCTGTTTTAATCTTCATTTAAGTGTCATATTCAAATATTTTTTATAGAACAGCTTACTTTTAATGTGCCCTTGAGCACAGAAAATTAACTGTTTTAAGTATTAAATCGATTGTAAACGTGCCTGTAATTCATTCTATTCTACATTTTTGTTAATTGGGTACTTTACTTCCGTTGGATCGATTAGAAACTGTAATCAAATATGTTCCTATTTTTCTTTGGCTAATGGACAAGACACTTTGTTACGGTTATAGTTTACAACAAATTGTATATTAATTAGACACATCAATGTGTTGTGTCGGTGGAATTTAACGCCAAGACAACGATAAACGTTTAAGTAATAAAAGACATTGGTACATTCTTATATACTCTCTGACAACTGTGAGGTTTAAAGAAAGAGAGCTGGATACAGAGACTCGTGTGACATGGCAAATAGGGTGACCTTGGGCTGGAACGAGTGGTGTGATGCGTGCCAGCCAACCAGTTTTGTTTATGTTATTGCCTGATTCGATCACCTCATGTATACGTCATACAATTTGCAAAACCTATCGCCATCCTTAATATCAACTCAATTAAGTTTCATCTCCGCTGAGATTTCATGACAGAAATATAATATCCAATGGGATACGGTCAACATCACTTAAATTACTAATACATAAATAAACACAACTTGCTATATACATGAGTAAACACATGTTCATTATTAATATGAACACTTATTATAAAAAGTAATTAATAAACAATATAAAAGTAAAAGTTATTTCTGCAATAACAAATTAGCTATTACATTTTAAATTGGGTAAGTACTCGTATATTTGAAACTAAGTAATAAATTCAGAAAACAATTTAATCTAAATCAGTGTATTTACAAATCCATTCGTGTAGCTGCTATTCTAACCCTAAGTGGTTAACGCCTACCTAATGAATGGTTCCAAATAGTTGGCACAAACGTTCCCCCATATTAAACATTAAAAACTCAAAACATTAAAAACTACCAGTTTAGTTCCCAATTATGTTTGTTTGCCATAAATCAAAACCTAGTCACGTTAAATACGTTCAGTTTTACTAAAATATTTTAAATTGTTTTTCACATATTTCTTAAAACTAAAATCGTTTTTGAGAAAATTCTATTTTTGTATGTTTATACCTATAAATAAAAAAATAAAAAATTCAAAAACGCTCCGACGATATTGGCTAAATGTTCTAAACATTTATCCATCCGTTTGGTCTCTAGCGAACTGCACATACAGACAGATAGACACTATGTTTTTTCGAAAAATTTTTTGGTTCAAGGAACCCTAAAGTGTATTTTTAGACCAACTTGTAAAATCATATATTTTGGACGATCTATGCTGGGGGAAAGTAAAAATGGTGTCTGTTTTGACAGATCAGCTGGAGACCAGCTATGATGGGTTTAAGCAGTCAGGGCCTAGTATTTCTTAACTAGCACGTCAAGTCACTTAGGCACAGAAAAATCTAAATCAAAAAGAGATAAACCTCATGTAAAATCATTTGTAGCTTTTCTTTTACCAATATCTCAAGGTGTGAAACACGTATTAGGAGACACCTTGTAAGTAAAAAAATATAATTGCAGGTGAAATTGTCAACAAGTAGCTAAATATTACTTATCCTCCAAACCACAACATTGTTATATATTTGTAAATAGTTTTTTAATTAGCATAATACGTGTTGGTACATATACAGTACAAGTAAACGTCACACAACACAAATATATTACAATTTAAGCACAAAAAATGCACAAATATATTATAATACACGTACAAAATGCACGAATATTATGGTGATCGATTTCGGTGAACCACGCTCACCTTCTTCAGACCATAGGGATTCACAAAAGAATGAAAAATTGTTTTCAGCAACTCAATTTACAGGCCTATGATCACGTGACCCCATTGGCTGGAACCGTCAAAATGGCGGCTGCTGTGATATTATTAGTTAATTCCTATTGGCTGTTACTTCTCTTCTTTTATTCGCTGAAAATACATCATTAAAAACTATTTCGGAATCAAAATTAATCTGTTCATTTATTAATTTATCACGATAGAGATTCTTTTCCAGCTTCAAGATTGGCAGTCTATAATTTCCGTCACCAAAATAATCTTCTAATACCTAAACATAAACCAACATTTTTTCAAAGGAGCGCCCATTACTCCTGCATAAAGCTATTCAATGCCCTACCAAACCATCTCAAGAAAGTAAATTCAGTCAGTGAATTCAAGAGGGGTCTGAAAGAATTCAAGCAATCAAGATAGGCAAAACCTACTACAGTGTTCAAGCTTATTTAAATGATAGCTTATGTGCATAATTTTGTTTTAAGCAGTTTTAACAGTTTTAAGCCACTTTGATTTAATTAGTTGTATTTCTTTGTAAATTTAAGTATTGTTTGATGTGACCCATACCAATGCTTGTAAAGTTTAAAGGCAATAAAGAAATTTTGATTTTATTTGATTTGATCCTTTCATATTTCTTTAAAAATAAATAACTCTTCCCAAGCATTCATAATACGACCCTTCTTACAAACTTGGAATATTTACATTTTCATCTATTTTATTCAAACTGTGGGTACAATTCAGAAGGTGTTTAGCTACATTAGATCTTTCAGGTTTCTTAATTTTAAAAGCAGAGACATGGTTTTTATCTCTTTTGCTAAAATTTACAGTCTGATCTATGTAAAACATATTAAAATCATTACAGGTAATCCTATATATTTCTGAATTATTGAATTTATCTTCACTTTCTATATTCGGTTATAAAATATTGGACATAGTATTACAAGTTTTAAAAGCTACTGATACATTGAATTTCTTAAATCTATTACCAACTCTTTGTGTAAATGGTCCATTGTAATGGACATCGGACCTCCTTTTGTTCTTTATCGGATTTTTCTTTTTTAAGTGTTGTTCGGTTTTCGTCTCGAATTTTATTTTCTATTTTATTCTAATTCCGATTTCATCAATTATTGATGCCTTGTATTCATTTGCAATAGCTATTGATTTTATTACATCTGATCTGATCTGAGGAAGGTGAGCGTGGTTCACCAAAATCGACCACCATAATATTCGTGCATTTTGTGCTTGTATTGTAATATATTTGTGCATTTGGTGCTTATATTATAATACATTTGTGTTGTGTGACGTTTACTTGTACTGTATATATATTGATGTTATTTTTGCAGATGTATACTATTAAGTGTTAAACTTTGGGTGAAATGAGTCCTAAAGCAGACAATTGCTGTTTCTGCATCCCACTCCGAACTGGCTGTTTTCTCATCGGAGTGTTTCTTGTTGTGAGTAAATTGTATTTAATAACTTAATATTTATTATATTTTTCTCTTTCAGTTGTCCCGGATAGATCATTGCCTCCGTGTTATATTTAGTGCATATCGGTGAGTCAGTAACAAAAGTTGGGACAGGGATGTAAAACTGGCAATGAAAAATAAAAAAATGAATTCTATTAGAAGACTATTTGTGAAAAAAAAGAAACTTTTTAAAATAAAATGAAACAGGCTGATAATGTTTGATAATGTATGTATTTTGATGACATCAACTTCCCTATATTGAGTCCATAGAACATATGTAAATAACAGGAAGCAATTGTAGTAGTGACTAACGTAACCAACAATTGTAAAATAACTGTTCCCTTATGATTGGTTAATGTAAAATATGGAGTGCCACCTGGATCTATCTTGGGACCATTATTTTTTTATACTATCTTAAAAGCTCGCCAGTAGTTGCACAAGACGCAAAAGTTTGTATGTATGCCGATGAAATAAACTTCCTTATATTTGGTAACAGCCATCAAAAAGTACATTCAATAGCTCATACTTAACTATCACATATTGATTAATTTTTGTGCAATATAAACCTTTTGGTAAATATAAATAAATCTAAGTGTATTTATTGTGCAACAGATCAAAATACAAAACAAACTCAACCTAACATTTGTATGGGGAATAAAAATTTTAAAATATATGTGCACAGCTCTATATCGTAGGAAATTTGTTAGATATAAATTTAAATTTGATCCTTTATGTTCAGCACCTTTGTCAAAAATTTTATCATCATGGATGTTTGACATAAGATATATGTCCTTTAGAAACATTAAATACAATTTACTTTGTTTCAATATATATAATTCGCATTAATGTTGTATGGAGCAACGTTCCATGAATATTTTAACAAATTATTTATACTACAAATAGAAACTTTACTATTTTACATAAGGTTCAGTTGAAGAACATTTTTCAAGACTGAGATATCGTATAGCCCTTTCTAAATATGTATTTAATTAATTTTAACTGTCCCAACAAAATCTATAAATATTTAAGAACTTAGGCTCAAGTCACTATTACGGTATAACGATCAGAAGTAAAATTTGTACTGTAAAGCATAAATATTAATCAGGAATTACAATTTATAACCCTTAATTTTCACAAGGGAACGTTTACATTATGTATCCTTAGTCAAGTGTTCACAGCTAATTGTGTATAAATATCTCTTACTTTTACACTAGACTTAGATAAAATTTAAACTCCTCCAACTGAGGTTAAACTTTGAGAATAAATATATATGACTTAAGCATTATTCATATTTAGTCTATCAATTTCAAAGGCTCTCATCTTACCCTCTGTGAGCCCTATAATATCAGATGTCGATTGCTCCAATAATATGTATAAAATGACAATATGAATCTCCAAACGTTGTACATTCTAATGGAAGATACTTAAAAGGGAACTTTGATTCCATGATTAATGTATAAAGCAGATATCCGTAAGATAACTTAAACCCACCGAGTCACAATAATTTTACTTTATTCCATATGCATTAGCATAGAGAAAGTATTGTGATTTTTTACAAGGTGGTCTAAAAAGCCATTTTAGAGTCCCCTGATTCCAAAGAAGTGTTTATTTCAAAAAAAAAATTGTCTCTCTGTATGTGTGTCTATCTGTGTGTATGTGCATTTCACTGGAGACCAAACGGATCAATCAGTTTTTATGAAATTCTATGTGTAGACCAAAATCTCCATTCCATTTTTTTCACTTTTTTGAAATTTTTTTTTTTTTATTTTTATGGACAAAAAACAAAATATTGGATTTTTTTCAAAAACGGCTCTAACGATTTTAGTTAAGTTTTCAGAAAAGTTGAGAAAACTTGACTAGTTTTTAAGCTATTTATAACATTTTTTTAAGGGCAAAAAACATAAAAAAATACCAAATTTTTAACCTTCTATTTTAATGGTTTTTATGAAATTATCAGTTAAGATGCAAATCACAATTATAAATATTTTACTTACCACCCCACTAAGTTTGGAATTGAGGCCGAAGACCGGAAGCTACAACTCAAGTTCTCGAAGGTTGTTAAGTAAAATTTCGCTATGTAATTAATTGAACAGCTGTTTTTGAAGATTTTTTACATTTTTTAATTAAAATAAGTGTTTCATTTGTACATTCCGTAAAACTGTAGTTTTTTGAACATCTGTTTTATTTAGGTGTGTTTTTACATCCTTTAATTGTTATTTTTTAAACAATCTGACATAACAAAGGGAAAGGGAGAAAGTTTGTTTCACTTACCTGGTATCATTTATTTATTTGGTACTATAAAATACATGTTTGATAAATACAAGAAAGTAGTGTTGCTCTTTGATGACGACTACGACAATTAAACACTTATATGGACTATTTTTAATCAAAGCTAACCTTAGATCAATGAATTTAATATGGAGATTAAGAGAGGGGGTATGGAGAGGGCGAGAGGGAGAATATTGGACGTTTATACTTTAAAATATTAACTACTGTATTACATTTGACTGAATTAATATTATGTATTTATGTTTTAAGGTATTTAGCTCGTTAGGTCTCATTACCAGTGCGAACTTGTATCAAACAAAAAAAAATGAAGAAACTGAGAACCAAATAATCGGTCGAAATATGAGTAAGTATAGTTTCGTAAAGACATAATGAAAATAGTATTGAACCTTTTATTTTGATTGAATACCCCTAAATCTGGCAACGCATGTATTTTACTAGATTGTTAAAAAAATACATGTATTAGTAAAATACTGCTTATGAATTGAATCGGGGAAAGATATCATTCACCAAGTATGGGGTTAGTAGATTGGGAGAATTAGATACTTACAGCATTATTCTGCAGTTACATATGTTTATTGTTCATTCATATATGTAACCATCTGTAAATGGTTTTAATTTGTCACACTTTAAATATTTATGTATTTACGATTCGTGTAATTTCCAGTAGTTGGGGTGGTTGTGAAATCACTTGTAATGTATAAGATATGAGTGTGTATTGCCTAATATAGTATGTGGGGTTTTTGATTTCCAAGAGTCCAGTATTGATCTTTATAATGTTCAGTTTTCAAAGAAGTAATTACCAAACACTCATTTCTTGAAATGTTTCCTGAAATGGATTCAATTTGCATACATTAGAATTCATACAGAATACTTAATCTGTATATATTTTACTAGCATCATTAATTTATCATTTATAATATTGTTGTGATAGAAATAAAAACACACCCAAATAGATCTAGACATAGCATTTAATAACCACTAAAATAGTATAAGTTGAGTATAACACCATAGTTTCATACTTATTTAACCTTGAATTATAGAGTACGTTATGTCTAGTGTTTAGATGTTACGTCAAAGTTCAAAAAATCGTCAACTCATGTGAAAACTTTTTCAAACTTTTGTACTGTAATAATATGTTAATAATAAATTATTCATTAGTATATTAATAATAATGTATACTTATAAATATTCATGTATTTTTCGTTAAAAGGAGGACATGGCATTTAAATTATAGTTGTAGTTGATAGAATAAATTTCTTAAATAAATTAAATATGCAAAATTATACATATTTTAAGAATATACTTTGTATTACTAAGCGAAATAAAAACGTAATAAAGTGTTCAAAAGTATGCTATAAATAATTGTGATCGAGAGACTGCAAATATTTGCTATAAAAACAACGATATATAATCAATTAATGTGTGTGTATTGTATTACTAAGTTTTATTAAAAAATATATCGGCAGTGAAATTACGACAAAACAATGCAGTAAATATAACATAATTACAGATGAACATATAACAAAATGTATAATTTTTTTATAAATTTATAGGTATTTCACAAACATTCATACGACAACGCTTAAAATCATATTTTCGAGCTTTTTAAAGTTTATTTGCTCAAATATTCTCCATTTATTTTGAGTTATAGATACTCACATAATAAAACCTTTTATTATATACATTTCTGTCAGACAAACTGAAATAGTATGTAAACGAAGAAATTGCGCACACATTTATAAACATATTTTACAGGGTTTACAAAATAGACAAACTTTCAAACATATATTTATAAACCACTAATGTGAAATAAGAAACACAAAGCCAAAATCTCAAAATGTTGTTGATGTAACAACAGTAAATATGTTATAAGAATAAATAATACAAGATTACATAGTCAAGTAATTTTTACAAGTGAAGTGAATCGGAAAATAATATCAACAAATGCGCAGTTTGGAGTAAACATAGATAATTTGGTGTGTAGATATTTGGCAACCTCTTTTATTTTTAATGTAACTTACATGTTGCTATTAGTTATATCACAGCAGTAAAGTTATAAAAAAAGTGAAACCATTTTTTTTTTCAAATGCCACATTACATACTGCTAACATTCTTGTATCGATTGGTGATGAACAATTCCATAATATTTCCACAGTTTGAACTAAATAAAAAAGTTATGAGATTGTGATAGTATGCCAATAATAAGTTTTAATGTACTATTCTTTATAAGTAAATAATATTTATTGTTTGTAAATTATATATTTGTTTCAGGTTACACAATCATTTTCGCAGTAAACTGTATAGAATTTGCTTTTGGAATACTTATCTTGTATGCAACTTACAAGGTGATTAATTAAGACTAAAATTGAAAATACAGTATTAAAATAAAATAATAAATAGGTAAAATATACCTGTTTTACAAGATTTTAAGATTATTAAATCTCTCTCTCTCTCTCTCTCTCTCTCTCTCTCTCTCTCTCTCTCTCTCTCTCTCTCTCTCTCTCTCTCTCTCTCTCTCTCTCTCTCTCTCTCTCTCTCTCTCTCTCTCTCTCTCGATTTATTGTGTATTGAGGTCTAATGAAGTTTTTCACTGTATACACTGTTAGTTTATCGATTATTTACTAAAAAATTTAATAATTATTTGTTCTTTCCTTCTCAACCTTATCGTTTCTTTCATTTTCTTTTTCTCTGTTCAGCTTTTATCAATGTTTCTTCTCTTAATGCTGGTTATGATTAAAGTTGTAGTTTTCATGGAGATGAAAACTTATTTTACTCTGTCTCATTTGTTCCTTTCCTTTGGAGCTGCTAGGAAAAGTTCAAATCGTAAAGGTGGAGAGACAAAATGCAGTGTACAGTGATATGGATGGAAAAGAGTGGAAGGGTGGGTGGGCATTTTGTTCCACGTACTTTCAGCTTTTTATGTTTTTCTTGCAAAAACATTAAAAAAAACAAAAAAACACATATATTTATATCCATCGAAGTGTGACAATGTCAGCTTGGTCGAATTAACGGTTTTTAAATAATATAACTAACTTTTTCAATGCTTTTTCCTTGCACTATTGATAGCTTGAGTGAAAATAATTTCATAAGAATTAATTGTTAGTTTATTTATTTCAGTGGCTTGCAGACTGGCTTCGCTTTATTGCGATTGCTTTTTTAGTATACATCCTCCTGATTGTTTTAATGGGATTACTGTTTGCCATTATAGAAATGAATTTTCGCTATCTGGGAATTGTCTTTTGGTTTTGTAAGTATGGTTTCATTTTATAGTACTAAATATTTTCTATAGTAGAACTAAGAAAAATATTTTGTTCGGTAAAGTTTATTTCTTATTAACTGATACGAGTCGATTGATAGATTGTTAATTTAAACAATTTAATTCTGTACAGCATTTAATAATGAAATGTGTGATCTCCTTGCTATGAAGCTTGCTCATCATAAGAATAATCCGTAAGTCACTTGGATAGTGAATGAATTAAAAGGAATATTTTATCAATTTTAATTCATTGTTTTTTTTTTTTATTTCAGGCCGATGAAATTTCCAGGCCACAGTTGAATAATATTTCTGAAGATTATTTAATTTAAATTTGGGATTTTATCTATATTAGTTTATATTTTGGTAATGTCTAAAGTCTAGTATTGTTTTAATTTTTTATTCAAAATTTTTGAGAATATTTTAACTTATCATACTGAAATGATTTGCCTTTGCCAAATTCTGTTCATCTAATAATAAAGACCAATGTCATCATTACTTTTAATCGGATTTAGGAGAAGAATATCTGTAATTTTTCTAAAACACTTTGATTATTTTTGATTTAGCATTAAATGAGTTTTAGCTTTGGATCAATATGGATGCGTTTTGCTTATTTTCTTCTATTATTTGTTAAAATTGTAAGTATTATTATAACATTATTCATTTAATAGTATGCCTATTTTTCTGTTATAGTTATGCGTTTGTACTTCATCTTAGTAATTTGGAGTTACCACTCGGAGCTTTTACATGAATACAGCTCTAGTGACAGCGACGAGCCTTGAATTAGAGCTTGAAGACTTGTATTGTGAAAAATTAATAATGTAAATGACAGTAAAAACTGATAATATCAAAATAGTAGATTTTAATTGAGTGCTTAGTTGAATTTCCTCATAGAATAATCGTTATGAATTTATTTATAAAATATCAACTGTTAATATTTGTTGTGAATCATTTATGATGCTATCGCACGTCGCTACTACTTATTCAAACCTACCCAGGTGCCAGTGGAATATTGCACACCCATGTTAAGACTGATTTTGTAGGATCTCCAATGTACAAGAAAAAAGTAAAATCCATGTTAAAGATCTGTAGCAAAAAAATAATAAATATACTTAGGAAAACAACAACCACAACTAAAAAACAGCAAACATGCTGACCATGAAATAAGGACTTCAAAAGGTTTTATAACAACCTATATAAAATATTCATTTATTTAATAAATCCAATAAACAAACTCAAAAATAAACTGAAAATAGTCATCCTTAAGGGTTTGGGATAATTTAAAGAAATTTTAGTACATCTGGTACATCCTGATGTTTGAATGTGTAAAAGTAAAAATAAATAAATTAGAAATACAAATAAATATCTTAGAAGAACAACAGGATTAAATATTTTAGGTTTTTTCATTAATTATAATTAGACTATGCCAAGTAAAACAACTGTAACACAAACTCATTAAATTTTACAAGAACAATATTAAATTGAAATAAAAGTGTAAATATTATATGTACATATAACATCGGGGAAAAACAAGAATCTGACAATAAATTATTGACAGATCAACCGATATTCGAGACTCCTCCTGTTTGGCTTTGGCTGTTTTATACCTTAAATTTTGATTTTACCTCCGAAATATTTATCTAAATACGAGTATATGTTGTATATGTTTGGAACGCAACCACACAGATAATATTTAAGGTACTTTGTTTTTTTTTCACTACAAAGTGCTTTGTTTAAAAAGTGTTTATTTCCTTAATTAATGTCATTCAATATAATGTATATGTAAATATGAAACTAAACAAAAATAAAACAAATAAATACGCAAACCAATTGTGTTTGTTTAATAACCTAATAAAACACGAGTGCTATGGATTATATAATTGTATAGTACCAATTTTTGTAATTTTTTCTAGACTTTTAAGTCTTATATAAAAGTTTTGAAAGTACCACGACCGGATATTTTCCATTAATTCACTACCATAACCATAACTTAGGTTAACATAAGCAAACCTAACATAATCTAACCAAACCTAACATTACATAAACAAACCTAACATAACCTAAACAATGTAGTGATAGTGAACTAACATAAAAGGTCCCTATGACCTGTAGAAGCACTATGAAATGTGACTAACTCTTCTGCCATCTCGAGCGAAAATAGTTTGTTCACCTTACTTAATATTACCGAAAGTGGTGGTGGGGGAGCCACAGAATGATGCTAAATTGCAGTTTGCCAACCACTCGTCTGGAAAAGAGATTTTTGCGAGGTAGGTCCTCTTCTCATATTTGTTCCTCTCCAAATCATTTCATTTCCAAATATGCTTCTTATTTTCTGATTAGCAGGTATTAGTAAATTTTACTTGTATTACTAATCGTACTGTTAATTTGGTTTGTTTTTCCAGGGATAAAATGAAAAAGCAAACTGCAATTTGTTTTTCCATTTTATTTTTTTGGAAATGGAAAAACAAAAATGGAAAAAAAAATTTTTGATAGTTTTTTTTAGTCTTGCGTTAAAAAAAGCAAGACACAATGATTGGATCCAATAAAAATTCCCATTATAGCTCCGTGGTCCTTACTATGTAATTTATACAGAATGGAGTGTTTGAAGTAATTTTAATTTTAGTGTATTCAAGAATTTTTTACAGTTTAAATGTACTCGGAAAATGACAATATATAAGACAAGTAAGGTATTATATACCCGATTCTTAAAATATAAATGGGGTCAGTAGGGGTTGAATGTGTTGAGCATACTTTCAAATGGTTGAGTATGAGTATTCTTGCGAAATATTATATTTTTAGCAGTGTAAATATACCAGTAAATGCTCCGGCTCTTTTAACATTCTTACATTCCTACATATGAGACGCCGACACAACGTTGTTGGTATTTTAAGGCGAATATGAATGGTTATATAAGTGTAGGAGTGTAGGATGAGAGTGAATGAGTGTAGTCTGGTTACTATCTGAGTTCAACTGTTCCTCAGAAAGGCCAATTTATTAATAGCCCAACAGCCAGGGCAACTAAGGGACCTACAGCTTTACGTGGAATCCGAACCGAAGTTCTGGTCTGATTTTCAGCTAATTGACAAGCCTGATACTCAGTTATCTCCCCCACACAACATCCGCACAATGATTACCACCCAATATGGACACCCCAGACTTCTCTAGTAGTGTCCACGCCGATAGCAACCATAAAGCGGACGCCATGTCGGTATTAAGAGGACCGAGCATCCAACCTATCGCCTACAATCTTCCAAACACTTTGTCCCCAAGTAGCTGGGTTACAGCACTGCGCCACCAGTGCCAAAATCTAAGGTAAGGTAATCTGCAAAGGTAAGCCCCGTCGAGTTATCTATAATCTATTAGTAGTCATTAATTCTGTTTAGTAAATTGATGTTAGTATAATTATTGTTAAATAGTATTTTTAATGTATTTATAGTTTATTTTTTCGACCGGTTACGTGAAAATTGGGTAGGATGAGTGGAGTAATATGTGCGTGGCAGAGTTAACATAAACCTAAAAATAAACGGTTTCAAATAATTAGCACTAACCTTCCCCCATATTAAATACAAAAAATCTAAACTTTGAAAATTACCAGTTAAATTCCCAAATATTTATTTTGCTATATCTAAAAAAAGTTAGAGACATGCGGTTTTTACTAAAATATTTTAAATTGTTATTCACATTTCTCTTCAAAATTTAATCAAAACCATTTAGGCAGGTTTTTTAGAAAATTCCATGTTTTTGCACATAAAAATATTTTAAAAATACTTTCAAAAAAGTTAAGAAAGTCTAAAGTCAAAAAACACCTATATACCAAATTCCATCAAGACTTATCCATCCGTTTGGTCTCCAGTGAACTGCACATACACACAGAGAGACACACATACCAAGGACAGGCTTAATTTTTTTTTCGAAAAAAACACTTTTTTGTTTTCAGGGGACCCTAAAATGGATTCATAGAAATATTTGTAAAAATAATTTGTTTGGATGGTCACAATACTTTCTCTATGCTAACGCATTTTTATTTGAGAAAATAAAATAATGAACCGAAAGATTAGTGTGATAGATATGGGGAAATTCACCCACCAAAGTTCCCCTCGAGCGGAAGCGTGCTGAAAGTTATAGTCAAGTCAGTATCTTAAGCTGTATTTTTGGCAGTATTGTATGTCCGATTCTTAATAACTCTTATTAAAAGTTGCAATTGCTAAGCAAAATTATGGACAGTTATTTCTTTACATTGTTTTAAACATTGTGTTTTTGCGTCATTAACGATATTGAAAAGAAATATTATTACTCATATGGTTTATAATGTAATACAATTTCAATCAGCTGTTAATATTTAATATAAAAATTACAAAGATTCTGTTTACATCATGTTTAACCAAATACGAGATTTACAGTTTGTAATGAATTTTTGTTATATTTAAACTTTTTTGTTTAAATTATTTTATGTATCTTTTTTGATACATAAAATAATAAATTAAATTGATTTAACTACAGAACAAACTTAAAACTTAAAAATAACGTAAAAAGGAAATTGAGAATGCTGGCAGAGACTGTACATCGTCAGGTGATTGTGTGAGACAGGATATGTTATGTTTGACCATACGCCGTTTTCCGTGAGTTTATGTATACAGATTGTCGTGTGTTTGGTAGTCTGGTCATTATTTACATTTTTTCTATCCATTTTAATTTATGCTTTGAAATAAAAGTAGTTGCCAAGGATCTATATTTTGCAATTTACACGTCAACGAGAATTATGTCTCAGTTTTAAGTTATACTTCGGTACACACTGGTCATTCCTGATTAGGTAAGATTACAACCTCTTTTACTATTTTAGGTTATGTAATTAGAAACAATACAAATACTTCATGTAACCCGTCATTGCATGTAATAACAATGTTACTTTTCTGCATCGTTCTAGTTTACTTTTAACGTAATTATAAACAATGAATTTAATTAATTATATGGCAACTATACAGTTTCCACTTATCTTAAAATAAATGAATGTGGTAACCCAGCGTGGGGACAAAGTGTTATGGAAATTGTAGGCAATATGTTATATACTCAGTCCTCTTAATATCGACTTGGTGTCCGCTCAATGGTTGCCATCGACGTGGATACTACTAGACAAGTCTTGGGTGTCGATGTTAGATGATAGTCAAAGTTCTGATGTTGTGTATGAAAAGAGAACTGAACGTCAAGATTGTCATTAGCTGAAAATTAGACCAACATTACGTGGTTTGGAGTCCACGTAAAGCTGTAGGTCCCTTAGTTGGCCTGACTATTGGGCTGCGAAGAAATATATTTTACCAAGGAACAGCTAAATTTAGTTAGCTATGTCTACACTCATTCGCCCCTCATATTTGCCTAAAATTGACGCAAATAATTAAAATTAATTATTCAAATGACTTTATTTAATCCATTTCTCGAAATGAAACTTTTCCACTATTTTCCTTTGACACAAGATTGACACAAGATTGAGATATATTATTCCATATTGGCCTGAAAAGCCACATTTTTTACTTTATTCAGGAAAGTTTCATCATCCTTGAAAATTATCTCAAACGTTCATCACAACAACAAAAATGAGAAGAGGTTTACCACAAGGTGCTCTCCTCTCTCATATCCTGTACAAATTATGTACTATTTAAATTTTTTAAGAGATTCAAGTCCTCATTTTCACAAAAAACTAGCATGATTGGCAAATAAGAATGAAAGGCTAAGTTGCGATTGCCCACCATCTAAAAAAAGGTAACAAAGTTGACAAGCAAATATATTTTATTTTCACTTTTTAATTCCATATTAACTTTGAAGTTGTAATTTCGTCATCAGTTGAGGAGGTCAGTCCTTTCGCATTGTGATACAGGTTAAAGACGTAGCTATTGCTAAGTCGCGTATTGATACTTGTATTTCGATCAATATTATCATTTGTTTATTTATTTTTTTTTTCAATGGTACCTGACTTAAAAATGTATATATGTAAATTTATTTTACTGTTAATAATTATTAACTAATAAGTCAGATATTACACATTTTCTCTAAAGTTGATATTTTAGCTCGATCTTCTGTCGTGATGCGCGTCAGCCAAACAGCATCGTTTATTCCATCACCTGATTGTAAACATAAATATCGACGTAAGTGTACTGTATACACTCCAATTCCTACCCCCTTGTAATGACTGACTAAAACCCGAAATTTTCAGTATGCAAGAGTAAACATACATTAAACATTAAAATAAACAACTACCATACATAAAAAATAAAATAGTGAATAAACAATTCAACAATAACAGTTATTTCTGAAAAAACAATGTAGCATTTTCATTTTTTTTAAATTGGAGAAATAATTTTAAAAATAATTAATAAAAACAATAAAAAATTAATTTAAACTGTCTTATTTACAAATCAAATCGTGTTACTGGTTTTATATCCCTAAATGGGTAAATCCACAATCCTCACTAAAAATAGTGTTTTTTTTTTTTTACTGTTTATTTGGAGACCAGCTGTGGCCACTTTAAACAGTCTGGAACGTTATATGGGGTGCTTGGTATTTCTTAACTAGCCCGTAAAGTCACATGGAGACAGACAAATGTAAACTAAAAAGAGATAAAGCACAGATAACTTTCATATGTGGATAAACCTCGGGTAAAATTAGTTGTTGCGTTTCTTTTCCAATGTACTAAAGAACAATATTCCAAGGTATTAAACATGAACTAGGTGACACCAAGTAAGAAGTAAATAATATATAATTGCAGGTGAAATTGTCAAGAAGAAGCTAAATAGTATACTTACTTATCCTCCAAATCAAGACATTGTTATATATTTGTATGTATATAGAAATTAGTTTTTGCAGATGTAGAATAATGGTGTGTGAAACTTTGGGTGAAAAGATTCCTACAGTACACAAATGCTGCTGCTGCCTTTCACTCCGAAATGGCTGTTTTCTCATCGGAGTGTTTCTTGTTGTAAGTAAATTGTATTTAATAACTTAGTATTTATTATAGTTTTCTATTTCAGTTGTCCCAGACAGATCGTGACCTGTGTGTTATATTTAGTGCATATCGGCGAGTCAGTAATAGTAGAGAAACATGTTAACACTCCACCTATATCTATTTCAGGTGTGACTTACTTGCGACTTATAGCCCAGTCAAATTAAACAAAACGAACAAAAACAAAGGAGAGTAAACAAATTTGCAGATGTACATTTATACCTCAGCATTATGGTAATAAAGTCACGGGAAATTCCGTGACCTGTGGGGGTGAGAGGGCGGTGGAAAGGAGACCTTTTCAGTTTGCCACCTATAGCTCCATAACACTGCATTCTAGCCGGAAAACTTTCGAGAGAAAAATTAAAAACATTAAATGGTGCATAGATTGATTATACCCAATGGTGAAATTCAATCAATGAATTATGTCATAACTGATGGTCGAAAAACGGACAGAAAATATTTTTGTGGTGATGCATTGTTTCTTGACCTGTATTGGTTAACAGATAACATAACTAACGTAATAAACTACAATATTTACACAATAAAATAATACAGCACACAATATTTACACAAAAAACACACTAAATATAAGAAAACAACTATTTACAACAGTGAAAAAAACTGTAACTAATTTGGTCGCACGGATGACAACTGTCATCCACCTTGAACAACGTTTTCAAATACGCTTTTATACATAAACAGCACTATCACTCGGAGTCTAAACCGTTACTGTCCTTCACTAGACTAAACAAAGGAAAGGTAGATAGCCGCTCAAGGACGTCACTCTTGCCAAACCCCTTACAACAACAAAACAAATTTCCCTGGATGACAATAGTCATCCGCGCGACCACCGGAGTGTTAAATGTATCAATTATAATTGGTGGGTTTACTAAATCTATTAATTCCGACAGGAAATACTGCTGAAGAAACTACATTTTTAAGGCATTGCAAAAAATTTAACATAGTAATTCTTTCTCCGTAGTCAAATGTTGATCTCCTGATCATAGAGCAAAGTACAACTGATATACAAATCACTTTTACTTTTACATTTGGCTTGGATACAATTAAAACTCCTCCAACTGCGCTTAAACTGTGTAAATAAGAATAAAATACATAGGAACTATTTCAATTTAGTATATCTATTTCAAAGTCAATATATCAGTTGTTATTAACTCTAACAATAATTAATTGTGAAAACGACAGTAAGAAACTCCATGCTGTACATTCTGATGGAAGATACTTATATGGGAATTTGTATTGCTTGCCTTTTACCTAAAGCGGATATACGCACGATAAGCCTAACTTAAACTTAACGAATTACAATCATGTTCATTTGTTACTCAAAAATACTTTTTTGATAAATGCAAGAAAGTATTTTTGTAGGATTACGACCACTCAACACTATTGGGGCTCTATTTTTAATCAAAGTTAACCCTAGATCTACAAATGGAACATAAGGATTAATAGAGGGAGAGAGAGAGTTTTAGATTAAAATATTAACTATTGTACTACATTTGCCTGAACTAACATACCTCTTTGTGATTTAAGGTACTTAGTTTAAGTGATATCATATTTGGTGCGAAAATATTGAAACCAGAGGAAAATGCAGATGAAAAAGTTAAGAAACTAATAGCTGTAAAAAATGGGAGTAAGTATGATTTAGAAAATATAAAACTTAATGAAAGCAGTATTGTAATTGCTATAAGCTAAAAAAACCTAACCCTGGCACTGGATGTTAATTTTTTAAATATGGAGTAAAATCGGGGAAAGATAACTTTTAGCCAAGTCTGTTGTTAGATGATTGGGAGAGTAAGATACTTATAACACTCGTCCCCAGTTACAAGAATTTATTGTTATTCGTGTATCTAGATTTGTTATAGTTTGTCCCGGATTTATTATTTATAAATTTACAATCTATTTACTGCCTAGTTATTGCAATTTTTTAGAACAATATATAACCAAAATCAAGTATGTATTGACAAATCAAGTAACATCTAGGATTGTTGTAGCGTTTCATGAGCCCGATTTTGATCAATATAATGTTGAAATCTTGAACGATTGAGCACCAAATATTAATTTCTCGAAATGTTTGCTGAATGGGATTGTACAAAATACTTGTCAAGAATAACTCTTTGATATTATATTTATGTTATTGTTTGTATTGTTGTTTTTATAGCAATAAACAGATCCACATAAATCTAGACAAAAAATGGAGTGTTTAGTTTAATCAAATCAAATTTTTTATTACCAGAACATAACGATGTTTAGCAATGATCATAATAATACTAAAATTTCAATAATGACGCCAAATCGAAACCCCAGTCGAACATGCAGAATTTCCACTCGCACAGCATTCATTCCGCCAATTTATCTACTTCCACCGTCGAATGTCGGTATTCTGATTGTGCAGTCATCCAGTCTTGTGCCATGAACTCATTTCAAGTGAGTTTTTAACGCCTTGGGCGTCGGGGCACTTTTTATTGAATTGGGCAACTTGTAGATGAAACGAACCCCTGCTTGTGACGAACCCCCTGCTCTCATAAACCCCTCGTCCTGTGTCTCCCAGTTCGGAAGATATCTCTGCCTCATGTGTCATATGTGTTTACGTCCCAACCGCTGATTATAGCACATTTATACATACAGATTAATGTTTTCTCTAAAATGTAGAGACATGGTAGGGTCAACAGTTGCAACTCCTTGAATGCTTCTTTGCAAGTTTCTCTGAACTTCAACAGAGCGATTATACGAATCGCTTGCTTTTGCAATTTGAATACTCTGATAAACTGACCGTTTAAGCTGGCTCGCCACAATACCAAATCGTAAGTAAGGTGGAAAATTAAGCCGTAATACACCGTATTATACACGTATCATCAGCACTTAAGTAGGGCGGTATTTTGCTAAGGACCTCAAAACATAAATTCCTAAGGAAAGTTTTGAGCAGACATGGCCTATGTGAGCATTACAAGTCAAACCTATCCAGCAGTATTTCTAGGAACTTGGAACAGTGGACAACATCCAGCAGGGTATCATCCAGTATGACGGTTGGCCAGTCATTGGGATCTCCTGATCAAAGCGCGAAAGTCAGATTATTTAATTTTGAAGAGTTCGTTTTCAGATTGAGGCAGTTGAAATGCTGGACACAATTGTAGGTGTCAACAAAGGGTTCATGTTCCAGGTTAACACTCGATTTGTTGTTGAACAAATCGTTTTCTCATCAGCATAAAAGCACAAGTTTGCCGTAACGTACTGATGAATCAATATCGATGACATAGACAAAAAAGAGAACCGGACTAAGTATTGATCCCTGAGGGAACCTGTACCTTACGTGAATCAGTTCAAATAATTACTTACTGACTTGATAATTGAGAAGATCCCACTAGTAGCACTACTGCACCGTGGTCGTCATTTATATTCTTAGCCTAATTGTCTTCCATAAACTCATCAATGGAGTAGTAGGGCCTCCTCAGGAGATGTTCTTTCAGTTCACTCTTGAAGCCGATCATGTCATAGACGCTTTTGATGGCAGGTGGGATCTTATTGAAGATTTGTCCAAACATATATATAGGGCCACTCTGTGCTAAGCTGGAAGTTGTATATTTTTCTTTTGCCTAGTAACATAGCATAGTTGTGGACCTCTTCATTCTTGATAAAATTTGCCAGTTTCCTTTTAACCATCCAGACAGTCTCACGAATAAACAATGCCGGCATTGTAACCACATTTTACTCCACAATAAGTGGTTTGCAGTGGGTGAGGTATGTTGCCTTACAGATATATCGTAAAATTCTCTTCGGCAATAGGAGGACACGTTGGACTATTTAACTCTTCCCAGAATATCAGACCATACTTTATTATACTGTGGAAGCAACCAAAATATACTTTAATTAGCACATCTTTGTCTTTGACCATGGACTGTAATCTATGGACCACGTAGCATATTGCAGTTAGTCTTAGTAAGATTTGCTCGAAATGTTGTTGCCATCTAAGGTCGTCACTTAAGTTCAGGCCTAGGTATTTATAGTGGAGTCAATAGTTATACTTTGACCTTCAATATGGAGTAAAGGGGTGCTGTTAGGTGTTTTCCGGTTGTAAAATAGTAGAGCTTCGTTTTACCTCTGTTTAGCACTAACTAATTATAATAGATTTAGCGTCACTTTTCTAAAATATTTTATTTAAAATTTTACAACTTGTTTTCTGTGGTTCAGCACTTTCTATAGCACAGAATTTCTAGTCCATCTACAACCAGATCGAATAGCAATAAACAGACATCCACATAAATCTAGACAATAAATGGAGTGTTTGGTTGCTCAAATCAAATCTTTTATTACCAGAACATAACAATGTTTAGCAATGATCATAGTAATACTAAAATTTCAATAATCACGCCAAATCGAAACCCCAGTCGAACATGCAAAATTTCCACTCGCACAGTATTCATTCCGCCAATCTATCTACTTCCACCGTCGGACGTCAGTATTCTGATTGTGCAGTCACCTAGTCTTGTGGTATGAACTCGTAAACACTGTAAAATGCTTGGGAAGCTAAAAAGCGTTTCGAGTGCTTTTTTAACGACTTGGGCGTCGGGGCACTTTTTATTGAATTGGGCAACTTGTTGATGAAATGAACCCCTGTTTGTGACGGTACATTCTCATATTCACAACAGCGTCATTTGTCGACATAACCTTTCTGAAGCCTAATAATTGATCTTTAGAAAGCAGATTGTGTTTTTTCATAAACTTAAGCATTCTTAGCAAAAAGACATTTTCGTATACTTTAATCAGAACTGGCTAAATTGAGAAGGCCTATAGAGTGGGGATCGTCTATCTTAAAAATTGGATTGACTTTTGTGATTATAAGGAGCAAGGAAACAACTCTTTCTTTTTCAACTGAAGCATATTGTCATACCATCAGTAGACCAACCGCCAGGTAACACATCCGTACACAACTACGATTTTGAACGTGGCTGGCACACTCATTACATTATAGTATACTATTCTTAAAAGTACAGAAGTCTAGTCTTAATACTAACCCAGTCAGTAAACTTGTCTTGTGATTACGTTCGTTCATTTTCCCATACGAACTCTTATTGACCCAACCGCCCACTCATACACGTATAGTGCTATTGACTTACCTGCCCATCCATAGACGTAGAGTGCTATTGAGTTGATTATTTGAGATAATGGTCTCACAGTGTGCAGTGAGCATTTTTTTAATGAACTATACAGATATCAAGTTAATATAATTAGATTTTTTTGTGGGAGTTGCTGGATGATTTTTTCGAGCTCTACCTGAAATACAGGAGCCAGTGCTAATAAAGTTACTGGGCCCTGGATGCGTAGGGGGTTTACTTACAAGGGGGATGGACAAGGAGATTGCTCACAATCAACCGACGCAAAAACGGTTAAACTCGTTTGTGACCTCATTCGCATCCTCCACAAGTTTCTGTGCAATTTTGATTTGTTTGTGTACCTTATTTTTATTATTAATTATGTCCCAAAAAGTTTTAGTAAAATTTTTGGACAATATTATTTATTTAGGAACATCAATAAATAAATTAATACTTCGGCAGCTTAGATGACATGTTTGTATTTTTTTTTTTTTTTATTTCAGAAAAACTGTGTGAACCCTACGTTTGAATTTATTTTCTAAACTTCGAAGAAAGATTCGAGTTTTTCTCTCAAAACTAAGATTCCTTTTTTGGTTCATTTATTGTTCACCTTTTTGGGGTAAACTTCAATTATTGTTTTTTAAGACAACATACTGAGATATTAATTTAGGTGGTCTGGAAAAAAATCTAAATTGCTGTTCTACATATTGAGTTGAATTTATTTCATCCATATCTCTATTGAAATAGAAGCATTAAGGAGATCTATAATCCCTGGCCTTGTTTCTCCTGTGATTTTTTTAAATTTTGGACTCTCTTACGATTTGTATTCAATTAATAATAGCCTCTTGGCCTTAGTGGTCCAAAATATCTGTGTTGACCTCAGAAACTGTGACACTTGGAAGGTTTGTAATGACGTTGACGATTGCTGTAACTCTTGTTGGTGTTTTGACTGACAGCGTATGTCAAAATGACCTTAACAAACGAATAAACGTTTTTTAGATGGCTGTTAAATGTTCAGTGCAACGATTTTTAAAATCACCGATAAGGACATAATCCTGTTTATAATTGTTGGTTAAGTCAGTCAGAACGTCTTTAAATGTACAAAAAAAAAAAAAATATATGTTCGTTTCCTATAAATGGATGACCTATAAATTGAGATGACAACCAATTTCGACTTTTTAAAATGAAGTTTCATTCCAACTACTTCAAAATCTCTTTCGATTGTTTCCTTGAATGTGAAGACGTTAAAGGGAAATTTTACCTCTCGAAAATTACGACCCCTCCTCATTTGGACAGTTGTTGGCATTATGCGTTGGTAATGTTTTGTTCAATGTTTTCGATGATGAAACTGCTTTCAGTAACTACAAGTACTTACGTTTGTAGATACTCACACATGAGTTGAATTTCTTTCAGTTTGATGGTGGGAATCAGCACATTTTGGTGAAGTAGTCATATTGAATCTTGATTGCAAAATTTGGATTTTATTTGTTTTATGTCTGTCAATTGGGTTCGTTGCTGCTGAGCTCTCTAAAAAACTGGAATTATGAATTTGTAAATAAGATGAACTAATAATTGTTCCACTGGCCACTGCATCCACGTAGCTGTCGTGGTGCTGCCTGATGAACGCTAAAGGAACTGCTGGAGATGTGTCTTTTGCGGTCCCGATGCGGCAGCAGTCCACAGCTGTCGAGGGTGATCCATTGGGAGAAGTGTCAGGAACAAAAAATGGTTTGGAAATGGAGTTGCTCTGTTTTATCTTTAACAGGCCCATTACCAGCAGGATCTTCTCGCCTGGCATACAGAGGTGCATGCCATGACGGTTGAACCAGCGTCTTCCGATGGCGTTGAAATCTAGTAGCTCAACTCCTTCGTATCTAATGCACAGCTCTTCGATGAAGGAGTTTACGAGGGCTGTCTGCTGGTTCACCGGGTAGTCTGCAGGTAGTCTGCGGGTAGTCTGCACTATTTTGTACATTGGTGATACGGCATGGTCGAAATCACAACACAGAATGAGTTGTGGTGGTGGGTGATGATGCGCTGCTCCAGGAGTTAATAGATTCTCTGGTGTTCGGTTGGTTTGTTTGCATCGCTGAACATGATGTCCAGTAACCTGAGCCCCTGGCTTACAAATACCATTCACTCTCGTTTTTGATGCCACTCGCCGCTGCACCAGTCCAGTGAGGTATCGGGTATGGCTATCTCCCAAGATGTCAATAACCTAGAACCATTGTTTAAGAGAATATTTCAAGTAGTTCCCGATATTGTTATTGTTATTAATTTTTTACAAGCATTTTTTCGTATAGGGTAATAAACTAAAGTGTTCGTCAACTACTAAAATAATATCAGTTGTGAATAACACCATTAGTTCAATACTTATTTGACCGTAACATTGCAAAGAATGTTATACTTAGCTGGCAAATTATGTTGGTTGTCGCATAAGAGTAAAAAAATCCTCAAAAACCCATTTACAAAATATTTTTTAAATTGTTATAAGTCATTTTGTTCCTAAATGTTTGATGGATATAAGTAAATATTTTTTATAAATTCTCCTTAAAGGGAGAACGTGGCATTTAAATTATAGTTTTAGCTCGTAGACTGTATTTCTTAGATAACTGAAATATGTAAAGTTGTACATATTTTATATAAATATATACTTTGAATTATAAGTGAAATGAAACTTTCAACAAATGTTGAAGGGTTTACCATAAACTATTAATTTAAGAAACTGCCAATATTTGCTATGAAAACAAAGGTATATAATCCTACAAATATATAGTTTTAATACAAGTTTTTCTTCAAAAAATTTATGGACGGTGAAATGACGACCAAGAAATGCAGTTATAGATCATAAATACAGAGAAAGGTATAGCAAAAATTGATAACTATTTTGTACATTTATAAGTATTGTACAAATATTCATATGACAAACTTTGGAATCAGGCTTGGAGTATTGTTGAGTTTATCTGCACAAACATTCTCAATTTATTTTGATATATGAAGGCATAAATGCTTTAGTTATACGAACTATGTTAAGGAAAACAAAAATATCATTTAAATTAATTACGAACTTTCGCACACTGAATGCGCAAACTTATTTAACAGTGTACACATACACAAACAATATGTTTCACAATTTCAAACACGTATTTCCAATTCACTAATGCAAAATGAAAATCATAAAGTAAAAATCTGAATAATTTGGCAATGTACCAACAAAAACTTGGTCATATGAATAAATAATACATGATTAAATAGTTAAATCAGTTTTACGTATGAGGTGAATTGGTAAATGATTTCAACAAAAGCACAACATGGGCTATACATAAGATTATTTGGCACACACTTTTCTTAGCAAGGGTAACTTACATTTTTATATTAGTAAGCTATACCTAAGCGGGAAAGTTATAAAAAGTGTTAAAGCTTGTTTTGAAAATAAAAGATCGCCCCCTCGTAATATTCTCGTAACTATCGGTGATTAAAAATCACCACGTTCTTTAGAACTTAGGAAAATAGTTATGGAATTTTGATACTGTGTGAATACGAGTAGATTACTTTTAAGTTATATTCTTTACATTTAAATAATGTAAATTTTTGTAAATAATAGGTTTTGTTTCAGGTAACATAATCATACGTGCATGCAGCTCTATAGAACTTGCTTTTGCACTACCTATCTTATATGCAACTTACAAGGTGACTAATTTAAAACTAAAATTTAAAATAGAGTATATACAAGCCAAAAAGTATGTAACATATACCTGTTTTGTAAGTTTTAAGACGGTTCAATTTTATCCTTATCTCAATTATTTTATCTGTTTAGTAATTTGGGTGACAACGAAAAAATATTGATTTATTTCCATAATCGTTAGTTAATTGCCATGATTTTATCATCGATATATATAGATTGCCGGCCGAGTGGCAGGCACGCTGTCTAGGCAACCCGCACGACTGGCGGGACTCGTCAGGTGGAGTTGCAATGGAAATCCCATAATGGATACTTTGTAAGCGTTATTATTTTATTTATAAGCGGAGTCTAAGGCACAATATAAAATGCTACCTCAGCAATGAGGAGATCATATTATCATGATAATGTTTATATGACATAGCTTGCAATATATGAAAAATGCAATATACATTGAAAATTATCAATTTTAAACTATACAAGTCACTTATACTACAAAAATCATCCTACAGGCTACTAAACAAGATAGTTTTATTTAATTTTGTCGTAGCTCTTGTTTGTTGGAAATTAACGCATTGATTTTTTTCTTTAGTAATGAGGATACAACATATTTAAGATGTCATGAACGCTATGTATGTTATTATCTTAACTACATGATTATCTTCTCCAATAACGCTGTTGCTAACGTGGCCTATGAATGTATTGCTTTACAACTCCCGATCAGTAATCCGACCCTTTTGTAAATCTGGAACACGCGTTCTGTTTTTAGTTATTATATTAACTATATTGTTGTTAAGTGTTAGAGAATTAACTCTATAGCCTTAACTTTGCCCCTAAATAAAGGCATTTTCATTGTCATAATTATTATTATTATAATTAAGATTGGTATTAATACTAATAAAGTAAACGGGCTCACCAAATATTATGAAATAGCTCTTTACCTGTAATTGCAACAGGTGACATTGATAATCCTAATATAATGGGAAATTTATAGTACATACAAAAAAAACAGATGATTTTGTAAATGAAATCAGATAAGGTGACGTAATAATTACTTAACTGCAACAGTTTCAATTTTAACAAAAGATAAATAAAAATGGCCCTTAAAAAATAAAGGTTAGACAATTTTAATTGAATTTGATGGATGTTATATTTTAGTATGCTTGAAAACAGTAACAAATATGTAATTACAGTATAGTTTACTATTTATTTACTAAAATAAAAATAAAAATATTTAACGATAGAAGGACATTTCACAGTTTTCACACAACGACTGTTACAATTGTTGGTGTCACAGAAACATGTCATCGCATCCTAAAACATCACAATGAGCACATGCTTCAATACGAGGCAGTGAGTACTGAATCCCATGAATTGGAATGGTTAGCGTCTTTCGTTTTTTAGGCAAGCCTCGCGGAGTGAGTTGGCGATCCTGTTCTCGCATAAAGATCGTTGGATTTTTCACAGATAATAATAAATTTGATATAATTATATATTGGATACTCAGATCTAATTAAGTTTTTCTCTTTCTGCATAGTAAGTTTAAAAATTATTTAGTAAAAGGGAGTTGTATATTTTTAATAATTTTTGTTTTATTTTTGTCCCCTCAACCTTATCGTTTCTTCCCTTTTCCTTTTTCTGTCTTCAGCTTTTACCTTTTTCAATCTGTCAATGCTCGTTGTGTTTCAAGTTGCAATTTTAATGGTTTTGAGGTTTAATTTGACATTTTCTCAGTTCTTCCTTTCCTTTGCATTTGAGCTGATAGGAAGAGGTGAAGTCCTACAAGTGAAGAGGTGACTTACAACGTACCATTGGCTAATACTACTCTATGGTGGAGAGGGAGGGTGTGTTAATAACAATAGAAATGTATGGGAGGGCGGGTGGGTATTACTAGTTTGACGACATAGACATACTGGTCCCACACACTTTCACGCAAGTAATGTTTTTCTTGCAAAAACCTAAGAATCTTATGTATATTCAAATATATGAATTTATGCTCAGTATAGCAGTTATTTAATATAAATATTTTGTTTAATGTTTATTTTTTTATACTACAAATATCAAGTGTAAAGAATTTCAATAAACTAATTGTTATTTTATTCTTTTCAGCGGCTTGCATACTGGATTCGACTTATTACCATGGCTTTTTTAGTATACATCCTATTGTTTGTTTTAGTGGTATTACTGGTTGCTATTATAAACAATAATTTTCGTTTTCTGGCAGCAAGTGTTTTTTGGTTTTGTAAGTATTTTTCATTCTATAGTACTAAATAGTTTTTATGGTAGGACTAAGCTAAATATTTTGTTTGGTAAAGTTTATTTCTTCTCAACTAATACGAGTATTAATCAACCCGTCATCAGTCGCATGAGTTTTTGTACCGTGATCATTCGCACATGGTCAAAATGAACGTAGATTAGAAAAGTAGGTATAAAGTCAAGAAAAAACACACCTTCATCATAGTTTTAAAATGAAATGAATGGTCCCAAAAAATAGGTACAAACTTTCCCCCATATTAAACAGTAAAAAATCAAAACGTTGAAAATTGCCAGTTTGATTCCCAAATATAATTTACTATAACTCAAAAACTAGTCAAGTTAGAGTCATGCAGTTGTTACTAAAATATTTTGAAAAATGTATCAAAATCGTTAAAGCCGTTTTTAATAAATTTCTATTTTTGTATGTTTTTCGTCATACAAATAAATAGAAAAAAATGTTAAGTAAAAAACTATCTGAAGATGTTGGCTAAGTACACCTTCATAACAAATTTCATAAAAATCAATACGGTACATCCCTTTTGTCTCCAGCGAAGTGCACATACACACCATCAGACGCACATACAAACATATATAAAAAAAATTTAAAAAACACTTTTTTGGGTTCAGGGGATCCTAAAATGGATATTTTGACCAACTTGTGAACATTTTTTTTACGATTACAACACTTTCTCTATTCTAACGCATATGCGAGAAAGTAATAAGTTCATTTGCTATAAAACAATATATTTTACAGAGAAATACCAAAAATAAATGAAGGAAAATTATGTGTTTTGTTTGTAATTTGTGCCCTGGTTAGACACAATAAAAAATAACAATTTTGAAAATTATTATGTTGTTACTAATAATCTACTAAAATTACAAAAATATATCAATTATAATTTATATTAAAATATTTATGAATTAATAATACAAAATATTACATTCATCTTATAAATATAAAGAACAAAACGTTAGGAATCAAAATTAATAATTCATAAACTAAATGTATATGAATTTAGTTACATCACAATGTCACTATTGTGATTGTACTTTACACAAAACGCCACTATTGAACAAATTGAAAGTGTGACTGGCAAAATCATAGTCATGCGACCGATAAGGACAGACATATAAAATTAAAAAAAAATAAAAACACTTTTTGGGTTCAGGGGACCCTAAAATGAATTTTTATACCGACTTGTAATATTTTTTTTTTTATTATCACAATAATTTGTCTACGCTAACGCATATGGGAAAAAGTAAAATGGCACATATATGTTACATAAGTGATTAATTAATGTATTATCTTTGACTTCCTAACATATTAGTTTGACTTAATTTATTTTTATTTTTGTAAATAATTATTTCTTAATTTGTATAATTCCAGTTTACAAGTACATAATAATTACCTGGAAGATAGATTTCATTATTTTAATTTTTATATTGCTCAGATTCTTCTTTCAAGACATGGTTCAAGTTGTGAATATAGTAGTAGATTGCGAAGATGTTCCTCACCGTGTGTTTGAGGTTCGTGGGAATGGTACGTGCCTATTTTACTCCCTGTCTTATATTGTACATGGTTTAGAGTCTCGATCGTCTGATGTACGGGCAGCTACCATAAATAACTTGTCTAACAACTAGCAGAGGCTCAAATAATTTACAATGACCCGGGTAGGCCAACGATACTCCAATAAGTTACAATTCATATCCGAAATTTCCAAATGTGTGACTTACAGTACTTCTTGTGATCTCAATGTAGAGGGAGATATTTTCCCATTCGAATTTGAAATATATCGTTATAGAAATACATGCGGTATCTACAACCTAACCTCAAAGTCCTGACGTCTTAGGCCGCTCGGCCACTGGCTGGCCCAAAATCCTCAATATCACATTTTTTAAATGAACGTACAATCGGATTTAGAATAATAATTGTAATTTGGTTACGCTCTTGAATGATTTGATTCAGTATTAAATCGGTTATAGATTAAGAGCAGTATATATGCATGTTGATTATTTTTTCTCGTATTAATGTAACTTAAGTGTTTTATTATTATTATAACAGTTTTCATGTAATATTATATTTGTTTTTCTGATTACAGTGTTGCATTTTTACTTCATCTTAGTACTCTGGAGTTTCTACAAGGAGCTTACAAGATATAATGAAAGCGCTGAAGATGGATTAAGAATTTGAAGACTAATATTAGGGCAAATGTATATTACGAATGGCTATGAAAACTGATTATATCAAAGTTAAAATTTTAATTAGGTGCTTGGTTGAATTTCCTTATTATACAGTAGAGGAATCATTATGGATGAATCCGGAAAACTGCAACTGTAAATATTTATTGTAAATTATTTATCAAGCTGGCGCGCATAACTGCCGTACAATCAATTTTTTCAGGTTCCAGTGAAATATTGTACACAAGTCTTGACTGATTTTTTAAGCTTAGCAATGTACCCTTTGCTTTTTTAAATAAATGTTAAAACACAAAGTCAAGAATAAATTATGTATGGTTATTAAAAACCACATGCTGGCTAAAAGAATTTTTCACACTTGAATGGATTTAAATCAACCCATATTAAAATCAATTTATTTAATAAATTCAAATTACAAAATCAAAATGCTGTTTTACCTTTCAAGCTTTGAGCTAGTTGGAAGAAAATCTTTAGTGAAAACCTAGTACATTGATTGTTATAGTATTAATACTATAGTAATTCATCGGTTTAGCAAATTATAAAATGTTTCTAAACAGCAATAGGCCTATATGATGTTTATAAAACAAAAAAATATAAGGAGCATATTACAAATAAATTTACATATACTGTGCGCGTAAAATGTATTTTACCTCATCATGAAATCGAGTCAAAATTCAAAATTTAGATATATAATGGGGTGATTTTTAATATTCAATATATAACATTTTGTTTTATATTATAAAATATGAATTTAATTAATATGTATATGAATTGATAAATAAATTATTTAAAAAATTAATATCTTAGCACCATCAGAGAATAAAATATTTCAGTTTTTTCTCAACCAATAGATATAGAGTATATAATATAAAACAAATATAATAAAACAAACCCACCGACCTTTTAGGAGGAGAATATTGCATTTGGTGAACGTTTATAAATCATTATAAATGGAACAAACATAGGGTAGTATTTAGTAACATAGGGTAGTATTTGGCAACATAAAGTAGGTAATAAAATGTATATTAAAAGGTAAAATTATAATATTATATAGCAAATTCACATAATAAATGTCAGTAACTGTATAAGGGATAGGAAAATAATATGGTGAACAGAATGTAACAAAAATGGTTATTTCACCTCATTCAAGTATATTAAGACAAACTGATTTCATATTCCGCGGCCGTGTAGACTGAATTAATAATTTTTATGAACCAGTAGTAGGTGTATGTCACACAGAGGATGTATACTTTGAACACTGAAAAAAATTTAACTAGATAAAATAAAATAAAAAAAAAAATAACAAATTGAACACCAAAAACACAAACTCTAATGACGAATATTTACCTCCCAAAAAGTGACGTATTTATTAATAGGTATTTTTGTAATATGTATACTTTATATTCATTTAAGTGAATAGATTAATGTTACATCACTGTTTACGGCATATTTATTTTATCTATTGAACAACTCACTGAAGCAGTCTACAACAAGGTATATTATCACCGAAGTACCTAATAAGTAGAAAGCAATGATAGGAGGTATACAAGATGGACAGTGATACTCACCATCTATCTATATAATGAACCTGAATTGCTGGTCGAGTAGCGAGCACGCGGTCCGTATAGGCAACTCGCTCAACAGGCGGGACTCGTCAGGCGGAATTACATTGGAAATCCCATAAGGCAAGGCCCCATAGTGAGACCCATCCCCCCACCAAAGCTGGAAAGCGTGCCAACTGGGGGATGGCTCAAAACAAGTCAAGCGATGGGATCACGGGTGGCAGTTGGAGGGTCAAAAAAAAACTCGGCAGCTGAGCAAAACTAATTTATTATCCAGAAAACCACATGTTAATCAATCAAAAACGGCAGAAGGCCACAATATTAATTGGCAGAAGGCCCAATATCAATTCGCACTTAAATAAATAACAAGAAACACTAAAATTAACAAGATAATGACAAAAGCTACAAAAACACTTAACGCTACAAATACCAAAATATAACAACTACATGGCCTATCTGCAGCCTAGCCTGAGACACCCAAAACGTAAGAAATTAAAGACCCAATTAAAAGTGAAAGTTTAGACTTTGGATAACAACAATTAACCCGGCAATTTAGCCCACATCCCATGATTCCACCGAGGCCAGGGAGTAATCCGGAATCCCTGGGCAGCTCCGAATAGGAAGTTAAGTCAAAGAACAATAATCCCCTTTTGGTGAACGTTTAAAAATTAAACAATTTAAAAAAAAAATAACATGGTACCGTTCTGTCATCCCTTGACATCAATAACACAAAACATGAAATAAATAATTAACTGACTAAATCACTAGGCCTTAAGCATAAAAAAAATAATAGCACAATTTAACGGTAGGGACCTAAAAAATATAGACTCTAAAAAAATATAACAACAAAATAAACTAATTAAACTAAATAACAATAAGTATTAACACTAAAAGTTCTTTTTGTATTTTAAGTTTTTTTTTTCATAGAAATACATATAGGTCCCCATGGCTGTGTTGCATACATCACTGTTCATTCAGTTTTAGGCCTAGGCCTAATTAAATAGTTCCACAAACATTTTTTTTCCTTCTTTTTTTATATTTCTTATTATCAACCCCTAGCTCAGCCGCCGGGAAAACAAGATGGAACGCACTGACCTGAGGACAGAAGACTCCTACCCAAGGATGAAGGTGGGGCCGCAGGATCGCAAATGGCCTCTATACATGGTCCTCAGGCCAGGCTGGCAGTGTAGATGGTCGACCATCACCGGACGGCAGGCTGAGGGAGAACGTCACACTCAAGGACCCTGGAGTTTAAGGAGTATCTAGCCGAGCATGGTGATCTTCTGGCGTAGAACAATCCAAATGACGGCCAACCTGACAGACCAGAGCTGGAACAAGGAACGAACGAGTCCGAGCCAATGGCCACCAAAGTAAAGCGAATCGCCGGGCACGACGGTCTCAGGCAGCCCGGCAGACAACGACGAAAGCAACGAAATGTACCGGTCAAACGACCCGGTACACTAGATTTCCTAGATTCCACACAGGGTATCTAATGTGGCCTTGCATAAGCCATACTTTCCAAACGTTATTGTTTAGAGTTCAAAGTGTAATATAAAATGTTATTTTGGCAATATAGTATGCTATTTTCATGCCGACCTTTATACAATATACGTTTATTTATTTAGTTCAAAATTAAAGGTTGTAAATAAAGAACACTTTACATAATAGCAAAAATTGTATTTAGTGTTTACGATTGTCACACAGATCATACATCTGAAAATTGTATATGCAATGCAAATTTGAAACTATATGAAAAACATGAATAAATATGTGTGCGTGCGTGCATGCGTGTGTGCGTGCGTGTGTGTGTGTGTGCGTGTGTGTGTGTGTGTGTGTGTGTGTGTGTGTGTGTGTGTGTGTGTGTGTGTGTGTGTGTGTGTGTGTGTGTGTGTGTGTGTGTGTGTGTGTGTGTGTGTGTGTGTGTGTGTGTGTGTGTGTGTGTGTGTGTGTGTGTGTGTGTGTGTGTGTGTGTGTGTGTGTGTGTGTGTGTGTGTGTGTGTGTGTGTGTGTGTGTGTGTGTGTGTGTGTGTGTGTGTGTGTGTGTGTGTGTGTGTGTGTGTGTGTGTGTGTGTGTGTGTGTGTGTGTGTGTGTGTGTGTGTGTGTGTGTGTGTGTGTGTGTGTGTGTGTGTGTGTGTGTGTGTGTGTGTGTGTGTGTGTGTGTGTGTGTGTGTGTGTGTGTGTGTGTGTGTGTGTGTGTGTGTGTGTGTGTGTGTGTGTGTGTGTGTGTGTGTGTGTGTGTGTGTGTGTGTAAGTATACCTAAAATAATTCCCTGGGCTATTAAGTATATGGTTCTTTTAAAATGGACAAACATTGCTATCTGAATTGCTTTTTACGGCATTTTTAGACGACTTATAAATAACGATAACTTAAATAATTTTGTAGACAGGGAGAAATTGAAACATTTTAAGGAGAATCTAACTGCAACTGCTAACACTAATTACTCTCTTTGGAAATCAACACAGTATTTCAAACCTCCAAAACAAACCAATCCTCCAATTAGAAAATAAGATGAAAGCTGGACAAAAATTGTTGAAGAAACACTGCGATAGGTTTCCCGGTACTTCTCACATGCTTTCAAGCCTTATCCCACACTATCCAGGTGTTGATGAAAGCGAAATTACTGAATACCTGGATTCACCCCTACAATTGGACTTACCAATCAAATTATTC
>JAQJVL010001601.1:0-124322 GCA_035578905.1 Stictocephala bisonia | reverse complement strand
TAAAAATAAGTCATAAGTCATCAAGGATTTTGAACTATCTTATAAATTTAGACAAACTAACAAGTTCTAGTTGGTGATGGCTGGTCAGATTCAACAAACTATCTGAGTGACTTAAAAAGTCAGACCTACCCACAAGTGTTTGATTCTTACTACTAAAACTGAATTTTCGAGCTATCTGCAGCTAAAAAATGTCAATTCTAAACAAAAATTTGTTATGTTTGTGACTGGACTGAGTCATCGTGCTATCTGAGCAACTAAAACATTTAAGGGTGCACCACCAAAAGTTCTTGATGGTGATGGCTGGACTGAGTTTGTTGAAATGTTCATAGGATGTTGCTCCATACAAAGTAATTCATAATTAAATATGTGATTACATAAAAGCAAGGTGAATAGTTTACTTTAACAAAATAATTGACAATTTTCTTACAGCAAATTTCCCTGACGAGATTTTTCGGCATATGTATATTCTCCAATTTGGAGGCTCCAGTTAAAATATATATCAATCATAAGTGCTAGGAATATAGAATTGTGCAAATTTTACAAACTGGCATTTACCATACAAATATTACGTTGACTTTGTTTTGTATTTTGATTTGTTGATAAGGAAAAAGACTTAGTTTAATTTTTATTTAGAAAAAGATTCATATTGTATTGAACAGTATCGGTATATACAGTTGAGTATTAGCTATTGAATCTACTTAATGATGGGCGTTACCAGATAAAAGGAAGTTAATTTATTTCACCAAGAAATTACAAACCTGCAAAATTTCTTTTGCTCATTCTGGCAAGCATTTAAGATAGCACATAAAAAATATTGGTTCTAGGATTGTTCCTTGTGGCATTCCATATTTAAAATTAACTAATGTTGAGGGAATGTTTATTTTGTTGTTTTTGGTGGTGTTATTTAATTATATAAATATGAAATATAGACATAAGTAAATGTATGTCATCAGAAAACATACATTATCATCCAGTCTAGTTTATTTTCCTTAAAAGTGTACATAATCGCGCAAATAATCTCCTATTAGAATGCTTATTTTAATGATTTGTTTTACACCCCCCCCCCCTGGCACAGATATATCCAGTTATTCTGCAAAGTTTGATGTTCACTTTAAATAATATATTGGTTTATCCAGTTTGCTGTAAAGGAAGACTATCTAAATTTCACATGAAATATAAATATGGCATAACAATAGTATTGTAAATATCATACTTGCTTCCACAAGAGTGTTATATACAAAAGGTTAAGCCTCTTGGGCCATTAAACTTAAAAAAATTACATTACTTTCTTCCAAACATTTTCTCCTAGAAGTAATTAGGTTTTTTTTTTTTTATTATTTATTTCAAATGCCAACACGTAACTCGAGAAGTTGACCTGGCTATCTATGCTATTAGTCCAATAACAGGGATTCTATTTGTATTAGACTTGTGATTTCACCAATCGAGATTTATTTGTTTGTACATACTCTCGTTGAGATATTCATAGAAAAATTTATTGAATGTGATTAGAACAACATTATTTGTCAATCTTCTCCACTCACTGCTATTTTCTAGAATATCCTTATTTGTATCACCAACAACGACAAAATTTGTACTTTTGGTTTAAAATTTTAAGTAAAATGTTCCATTTATCCAACACAATATTAGTGAACCACTGGCGTGGAGTCCTGTAAACACCAGCCACAACTTAAGTTAATATATTTATTCCATTTCCATGAGGAATGGAGAAATTTAAATTCCTTTTCAGTAATCAAATGTTGAGCAGCTGAAATAGAAATCTCTTTTATTTTAAAACTAGACAATCAAAACTCCTCCAACTGAGGTTGAAGTGTAAGAATAAGTAGCTGATATTACTTGAGTATTATATACAAAAAAGTACTATTCATAAGTATGTCATATTGTGTTCTGTGAGCACGTATATGTCAGCTGTTAATTGCTCTAATAATATTTATAAACCGACAATGCTAGACTCCAGAGGTTGTACAGTCTGATGGAAGATACTTAGGTGGGATAGATATGTGGGAATAGATGGAAGATACTTTTTATTGCATACCTTATACCTAAAGGAGAAGTCCGTATGATATCTTAAAACCACCAAATCACATTAATTTGTATTTGTTATTCTAAAATACTTTGTTGATAAATGGAAAAGTGACATATTGTTCTATGACGAAAATTACTCTTATTCAGTAACGTATAAGGACTATATATTTAGTAAAATATAACACTAGAAATCAATTGCATAGAAAATGAATAGATTTAGACAGGGGGTATGGAGAGGTAGAATGGAGGACGTATTTAATTAAAAATATTGACTAATCTACTAAATTTGACTAAACTACTATCTTGTTTTTATTTTAAGGTATTCAGTGTATCTGATATCCTATGGGGTCCAAAATTATTTCAACCCGAAGAAAATGAAGAGATCAAAAAAGAAAATTTGAGTAAGTATTATTTAGTAAATAATAATATAATGAAAACCACATTGTAATTGTTTTAATATAAAACACCTAAATCTGCTAATGCATATATTTTACGAGATTGTTAAAAAAACATTGCATATGAGTAAAATCTGGGGAAGATATCAATATGTCAAGTCTGTTGTTAGTAAATCGGGAGAAATAGATACTTACAATACTTATCCTCAATTACAAATATTTATTGTTCATGACAGTATCTGGAATGGTTTTAATTTGCCACGTTTTCAATATTTATACATTTACGATCTGTGCAATTTCCAGTTGTTATGATTATTGTGATATAAATGTTATGTATAAGATATGACAATTTGTATGAATTTCCTAATCAAGTATCTGGGATTGTTGTGACTTTCTATGAGTCCAGTATTGATTTTATAATGTTAGTCCTTAAATAAGTAATTAATAAACATTATTTTTTGGAATTCCGGTGAAAGGGATTGCAGTTTGCATGTATCGAATATAACAGAATACACTTCTTCTTGAATATTATGTTAATAGCATCCTTATATATAAAACGTAACGCTGATTTTTGTCAATGCAACTCCTCCCTTATTTCTTCACCATAATCGGTTTAGGTGTCTGCCTCTGATAGTATTTGTTCAATAAAGTCTTAATTACTCAATATTTACCAATAAGGGTATGAAAAGCTGTCAAAGTATGTTTTTAGGCCATAAGAATATCAAGAAGATACATTTAAATGAATCTAAAAGTAACAGTTGTTCAAATATAAATGATTTCCAAAAAGTGTTCAACAGTTGTTGGAATGCAAACAATGTAATATTTAGGAGGTTATATCTACGAGTTATTAACACTGTACCGTGTAATGGTGGACCTAGAATCACGCCAGGACCACTCGACAGTATTTGTATGAGCACCAGTGTTTTAATTCACAGAAATAATTAAGTGGTTCACTGTTAGATGTTGCCTGAAGAGGCTCAAGCGATTGTAGGTCTTCCAGCAATCACCAATAAAGTCTTTCCTGAACGGAACCACTCCTTCAGAATGCCTAAAACGCAATGGGATCCCTCGTCTCCACAGGCACCAAAGATTGATTTCGTTGTTCTGCGTTCTACCTCACCGAACAACCAGTGCCCGAACATACTTCCAAACCTTTTCCATGGTGACTTAGAGCCTGATAATAAGATTTTTGGGCGTGCTTACTAACCGTAATTACAGTTTTGGCGTTTCTTATGGCCCACCGCAAACCACCTCGCACCACCCCGTGTCGTCACTGAGCCGCACAATGTCAAACAGGGTGAACGCACACACTTCACACACATAATTCACTACCGCTATGACCTAAACAATAGAATAGTTTGTGCTGGAATGACGTTCCCGTCGCTCCCTGCTAATGACTAGTGACCAACTGAATATCTTGAATCGGTTGCTTCCGATTGGTTGCCTGAATTGGTTATCTTGATGATTGACGACATCATCGTGACCCACATGGCTACCCGGAAGTGATATGAGGGTCAAAATGTGAGCACATGGTTGACTTGAAATGTCGTCTTCATGAATTGACATGTCATTTGTATGCCTCCCATATCGCTCCACGAGTAATAAACACTTTATGCTAGGGGTACATTTTACTCCACCGGCATACAGTAGTCCCATTGAAAAAACTTGAAAATGAATAGGGGTCCATCCCCCAATTTAGTTTCACTGTTAGGTTTGTTTTGGATTCAAACATAAAGTTTGGTACCCTTAAAATATGATTTCGTGCTATATTGACCTTAAATTAGGTAGTACGTTATTCCTAGCTAGCAAGCTGTGTTTGGTTGTTGTGTCACAGTTCAAAATATCATAAAAACTGATTTAAAAAGTATTTTTCAAAGCGATATATATACTTTTTTGTGCTTCTATTTATATGATGGGTATAAGTATGCTAAGAATAATGAATACTTTAAAAGTATTTATATAAGTTTTCATGAAAGGGATGGCATGGTATGTAACTTACAGTAGTAGTTTGTAGAATGCATTTATTAGATAACTGAAATAAGCCACATCAAATCAAATCAAATCAGTCTTTATTGCAGTGGACATTTAACATGTATTGCAAAAGTCAATTTTATTTTAAAAGATATTTTATGTCTAGTTAAAAAATTTGGTTTCACCCACACTACAAAACAATCTCTCAAACATACATTTCTGCACATTTATACATCCAATTTTCCCACCTCCAGTTCCGGTGTCAGCCTACCCACTGTGTGGTCTCCAAGTTATTCGCCAAAAACTCACCCACACTATAAAAAGCATGGTATGCTTGGAAGCCTTTTAATTGAGTTTTAAACGCCTTCAGCGTTCTGGCGATTTTTATACAATTTGGTAGTTTATTGTAAAGATGGACACCTGCCTCTGAGGGCAAATGCTCGTAAGTAACTGTTCTGTGCTTCCCAGTCCTATAGTTGTCCCTGCCTCTGGTGCCATATTCGTGAATGTCACGTCCCCGAATCAAAGCACACTTAGAAATAAAGAAAGTTGTTGTTTCTAGAATATAGAGGCAAGGTAAAGGCAAAATTCTTAATTTTTTGAAGATTGGCTTGCATGATTCTCTGAAATCAACTTTTTCGATTATCCGAATCGCTCTTTTTTGTAATCTGAACACTCAAGAGCTGATTACTTGCACCAGCTCCCCACAGCACTATGCCATAGACTAGGTGGGGATAAATTAAACCATAATACGCCGTCTTCAGTACCTGAATAGGGCAGTATTTGGCTAAAGTCCTCAGAACATAGATACCAGATGTTAGTTTGGCACATACCGCATCAATATGGGCATTCCATGTCAAACCTCGATCTATGTGTAATCCAAGGAATTTTGACGTGAACACCTCTTCCAGCATAGTGTCTTCCAACAGTACGCTGGGGACCCATTCTAGGTTCTGAGGACGTAAGGTACAATTTATAAAATTTTATTTAGAAGAATTTGTTTTCAAGTTTATGTTTTTGAAATATTGAATGCATTTATTCAATTCTACAAAAGTTTGTTGTTCCACGAGTTCAGGAGCTTTATCTCTAAAACACAGGGTTGTATCGTCTGCATATTGCACGATTTTTCCCTGGTGCAGAGATGCTCCAATGTCGTAGACATAAACTAAAAAAAGGGCTGGACTGAGAATTGATCCCTGAGGGACACCGTAGCACAGGTTGATAACTTCGGATGATTGATTTGCGATTTGTACTAATTGAGCTCTTAGTCTGAGGTATGATCCAAGCCACTCCAAGGGCACACCTCTGATGCCATGAGATTCCAATTTGCTAAGTAGTATCTTATGGTCAACACAGTCAAAAGCTTTTGATAAGTCGAGAAAAACACCGAGGGTGGATTTCCGACATTCTAATCCCTCCACAACCATATCGACCAGACTCACCACTGCGTCTATAGTCGATTTACCCTCTCTGAATCCAAATTGGTACTCAGAGAGCTGGTTGTGTTTATTTAAACATTTAGCATTCTAGTTAAAAAAAGTTTTTCAAATATTTTGCTCAAAATTGGCAAAATCGAGACCAGCCTATAGTTATTGATTGAACAGGGGTCACCCTTTTTAAATATAGGCGTTACCTTAGCTGTTTTAAGGAGCGAGGGAAAGACTCCAGTTTGAAAAGATAAGTTTATTAAGATTGTCAGTGGCCTCAAGATATGCTTGTAGCATTTCTTTAGGAGTGACATTGATATAAAATTTAGATCGTTTGAATTTTTGGCTGGGAGCTCTCTAATAATTCTGCTGATTTCTTCCTCATTGGCAAGTTCCAGCACCATCGAAGATGTTGGGCTTTGCCTTTTTGAGGGCTTTGATTCATTCAATGAAGAATAGTGCATATTTTGGCCAGCCACCGAAGCAAAAAAGCTATTAAACTCGTTTGCCAGGATTGAAGCATCACTGACCAACTCATTTCCAATGTTTATCTTTATTTGTTTATGCTGATTATTATTGTTGTTAATGATATACCAAGCTGTTTTAGAAACATTTGTTGAATACAGAAGTGTTTTTGTTACCTCATACGCTTTGGCTGCTAGAATTACTTTTCTGTAAATATTTTTATATTTTTTGAAAAAAAATTTAAAATTGTCATCGAGTGTTGTTTTATAGATCTCTGATAGAAACTTTATTCTATTCCTTGACACTAGGATCCCTTTTGTGATCCATTTGTTCACTTTATATTTGCTATTGAGTTTATTTGTTTTCATGGGGCAGCAGCTGTTCAGGTGGAAAGTCAAATAGTCATGAAACATTTTGAACTTTTCCTCCACTGGTAAATTTGAGTTTAAGAACAGCCACTCTTCCTTTGAAAGAGAGGCATTGAGAAGGATTTTCCGGCCTTGTGTCTCTTATTATTTTTGTAATTTTTGGCTCCCTTTTAGATTGTATTCCACTTATAAGGGCCTCTTAGCCGTATTGGTCAGATATGGCTGTATTGACCACTGACACCACAACATCAGGAATGTTTGTTATAACATTGTCGATAGTAGTTTGAGTTGAGGCAGTCACATGATACATATTTTATAAAAATATGTGCTTAGTATTAGTAAGTGAAATGAAAATGTCAGATAATGTTTATAAATATACCATAAATTATTACGTTTGGGGCACTGCAAATGTTTCCTATTAAAACAAAAATATTCAATCCTAAAATTGTATATTTCTTATATTACATACTTTCCTTTAAAAAATACGTAAATAGTGAAATGGCAACATATGAAAAGCAGTTAAAATAACATAAATACACAAAACAATATATAAAAAATGTATCAACATTTTGTTAATTTATAGGTATTTTACAAATAATATTAATGCGAAAAAGTTTAAATTCATATTTTAGGGCTTATTGAATTTAACCTGTTTAAAAGTTAAATTCCCCATTTATTTTTAGCAATGAATACTTTTTATACAATAAAACAATTTATTACATAAAATACTTTGATAAACAATTTAATATTTTATAAATTAAGAACTTTTACACATTTTACAAACATATTTTACAGAGTGTACAAAAACAGGCAATTCATCACATTTTAAAAATTCTACGACCGACTGACTAATGTAAAATAAGAAATATAAGGAGAAAATTTCAACATGGGTATAAAATAAATATAAATAAATATAAGGAGAAAACAATGTACATAGGTAAAATGTAATTTGAATTATAGATGGGTCTTTCCCGATTTGAGTTACAGTGGTGGAGCTAAGAGTTTACAGTACTTAGGAAGGGATGAGTTATTAATATATAAACATACAGTATTGATGATACCTTCTCTTGAAAAAAACCTTCCCTCTCAGTCTCTCGTACTCATACACGTACATTTGATAGAGTGCAGTGGTATTGACCCACCCGCCCACCCATACACGTACAGTTTTATTAACCCACCCGCTCACCCATACAAGTACAGTGGTATTGACAGTGGTATTGGTAGTACCACTGTACGTGTATGGGTGGGCGGGTGGGTCAGTACCACTGTACGTGTATAGGTGGGCGGATGGGTCAGTACCACTGTACGTGTATGGGTGGGCGGGTGGGTCAATAACACTGTACGTGTATGGGTGGGCGGGTGGGTCATTACCACTGTACGTGTATTTACCGCTAAGAAATATCGTTTGAACTTCTTTGTTTGTTGTCGTATAACAACAGAAAAATTAAAAATAAATAATACAAGATTGAATGAATAGTCGAGTAGTTTTTACAAGTGAAGTGAAGCGAAAAATAATTTCAATAAACGTTCAACATGGGCTTAACATAGATTATTTGGAGTAGATATTAGGCAGGCTCTTAACTTTGTAATGTAACTTATATATGCTATTAATTATAGCACATACATAAAGCTATAAAAAGTGTGAAGGTATTCTTTGCTAATGAAAAATCATTCTCGGCTAACATTTTTGTAACGACTGGTGATTAACAATCCCCACGTTCCACCATTAGAACTAAGCAAACAGTTTTGAGAATTTGGCTCTGTGTATATAGATTACTTTTACTATAATAATCTTCACAAATAAGCAAGATTGTTGTTTGTAAATTATATTTTTTGTTTCAGCTAATATTGTCCTATATACAATCAGCTGTGTAGAATTTGCTCTTGGATTAATTATCTTATATGCAGCTTGCATGGTGAATATTTAAAACTAAAATAATTGAAAACATACATACCAAAAACTAGTTAACAGAAACTATTTTTTTTATATTTTAAGATAGTTAAACTTAATTCTCTCTCTCACACTTCTTTTATCTCTCAAGTAATTATTGGGATGACTGTGAAAATAAATTTTGACGTGTAGCCACTATTCTTATTTTAATTACTATGATTCTATACAATTAACTATAAATAGTATATAATTATAAATCGTGTATTCAGAACTAATTGAGGTTTTCTCTATCAACACTGTACAATAAAACTAAGATCAGGTTAGATCTGATCTCGTAGCACTAGACAGGATCAAGTTTTTGAGATACCTCGCGTTCGCCATGAATTTGAAAGAAAAAGATTTGTGTTCTTTGCTCCCAAATTATTTAATGAATTTTCCTCCAGCCTAACAGGCCAGAGTGTATCTGAAACTACATATAAAAACAATGTATATAAAAAATTTAATGTATAATACAAACTGATATATGCATAAAACTGTTCTGTATTCATAACATTATGTTTTGATTGTGAATAATTAAAATTAGCTTTTAATTTTTTTAAATAGTTGTAATAGGAATTGAGTTGTTTCGTAAATCAGCATTGTTTGTTGAAAACCACTCCAAAATAAAGACCTTATATTTTTATTTATTTTTTAGTTTAACGATATTTTAGTAAAAGGTAAATATATTTTAAATGTACTCTTTTTTCCCTCAACCTTATTGTTTCTTTCATTTACCTTCTTCCCTCTTCAGTTTTACCTTTTTTTATTCCTGGTTTTCAAATGTTGTAAATGTTGGTGTTTCCAATTGTAATTTTCATGGTTTTTAAATATTATTTTACTCTCTCTCAGTTATTCCTTTCTTTGTATTTGAGCTGCAAGTTAAAAGTACAATCCTATAGGGTATACGTCAAATTGCTGCGTGCAGTGATCTAGTTTAATACAATTGTATTATAATTGGTGAGTGGGTGGTTCAATACTAATGAAAATATATGGAAGGGTGGGTGGGCATTACATCCTTCATACTTTTACATTTTTTATGTATATTGTTTTTCAAAAACATAAAATTTAATATATATGTATATATGATTTAAAGTTTCTCAATACCTGAAAATTAGGTTCAAAGGTTATTAATTATAATAGACTTTTTAAATGTTTATTTTAAGTGCTTAAGTACAAAAGAATTTTATAAAAATTAATTGTTAGTTTATAATTTCAGGGGCTTTCAGATTGGCTTCGTCTTATTGCCATGGCTTTTTTGGTATACATCCTGGTTATTGTTTTAATGGGATTACTGTTTGCTATTCTAGAAATGAATTATTACTATATTGGAATAAGTGCCCTGTGGTTTTGTAAGTATTGTTTAATTTTATAATACTAAATGTTTTATTATGAAATAACTAAGAAAATATTTAGTTTTAAAAGTTTATTTCTTATTAACTAATAGGAGTATTAATAATTATTGAGCGTTTGTTCAAAAAAAATAATTCAGTTAATTATATTATTTTAAAATTAAATATATGATCATAATAGAAATGTTTGGTCTACTCAGTATTTAGCCTGTTAATCATATACAGATGCTCTGTAACTCATTTGAGAAGTGAATGAATAAAAAAGAATATCGTATACATTTTTGTTCCTTATAGTATATTGAATTATTTTGTTATATTTTTGGGTAATGTAATGTGTATTTTTAGGTCACAGTTGAATACTATTCCGTACAATTATTTCAAATTTTGGCCTTTTTAGATATTTTAGTTAATATGTTGGTAGTGCCAAAAGAGTACTTAGTAGTCAATCTATTATTTAAATAGTTTGATAATATTTTGGCTTATAATACTGAAGAAAATAACCTTTAAGTTAACGTCTTAGGCAACATTCTTTTGATCTAACTACAAAGATCAATATCCACATGATCAAAGTCAAAAAATGATTGTATAATCGTATTTTGGAGAAGAATATCTAATTTGATAACACTTTTTGGTGATTTGATTCATTATTAAATGTGTTTCACTTTAGGAGCGATGTGCCTTTTTAATTTATTTGTAATTATTATTATATTCAAGGTGCTTAATATTCTTATAACTGTAATCATCTGGTAATATATTTATTTTTCTGTTTATAGTGCTGCGTTTGTACTTCACCTTAATAATATGGAGTTACTACTTGGAGCTTTTAGATGAATACAGCTACAGTAACACCGACGGTTCTTGAGTAAAAGCTTGAAGCCTTGTATTGGGACGAATTTATACTCTGAATGACAATAAAAACTGATGATATCAAAGTTGAAAATTGAGTGTTTGGTTGAATGTTCCGCATAAAGGAATCGCTATGAATTAATTTAGAAAATGTCAACTGTTACTATTTGTTGTGAATAGTTTATGATACAGACGTTTATACCTTCTGGTTATTCAATAATATTCATGTTCAAGTGGAATATTGCACAACGATGTAAGAGTGATTGTGTATGATCTCAAATGTACACTTAAGTAGTAAGGAAAATATACGTAAAAAGCTCTAAGCCAAGAATAAATAAATATTTATATATGTTTTTTTTTCACTGGCCAGTTGACATGGGCCTACAGGCCTGTGCGTCAAGTTTATTTAAAGCGTGAAGTACCGACCGTTGCCTCACAATGCCCTCCGCAGTCCGAAGTCTTATCCAATTAGCCAGCACGCCGGCAATTATACGTAGTAATACAACAATCACAACAACAAAACATACAAGAAAAACAGCAATTATTTTTCTTTTCAATAAATGTTCCATTGTCAAACCAGAGATTATTGTTCTCAATTTTATTACACAATATTTTGGGTTTTGAACTTATGTATATCGTATAGAATTCGAAACTGGTACTCCATATATTGGAGTTGGATTTATTGTACAGTATAAGACTCCAGCTATATGATTGAATTGAGCTGTTTTTTTAACTCAATTTTGCTAGATTTATTCTACGAAAGCCTACAACCCAACATGCTTAGAAAAAAATATTTTCACAACACTACCATGAGTTCAGCCGTTTTCGTTATGTGTTTACAACCTGCGAAACATCATATTTTCAACAGCTGTCTATTGTTTACTACCGAAAGTAACATTGTTTACAACCGAAAATTTTCCATAGTAAACAGCACCTGTTTTTAAAACATGTTTCTAATTTAATAAACAGTTAACATTCCAAAAATGAGTTTTAATTCCGTCGTGTAGTGCAAAGTATCGTTCAAAACTCGAGTGAAAGTGTTTTGTATGTTCTTGACCATTTGAAGTGCTCGACAAGTCTCGCACTTCAAACATATGGTCTCGAACATGCAAAACCCCCTTTCCACTCTTGTTATGAGATATACTATTTCCACACACATCTAAATCCACTTTATTCAAAATTTGACAATTATATACCGACATAAAAAGAAAAACAACTACATACAGACCACTAAAACCACTTTCTGTAGTCTACTATTATTTTTTTATTTTATTTATTTATTTTTTGTTCTTCAATATTCCTGTCCCATTTATTTTATATCCCACCCAAAATTTATCGATTGATTTTACTTCAACTAGAATAGTTTTTTTTTTTTTTTTTTTTTTATGGAATGTTGTTGGACCGATCAATCCAAGTTGGGAATGGTAGTGAGTATGTCAGTAGTTTTATTTTGGAACGAGTGTTGGACACAAGCGCAAGACAAACGTTTTAAATGTGAATTAGTTTGTGATTTTATAAAATGGTTATTAATTGCTGAATATTAATAAAACTCAAATAACTACGTATTTTGAAGCATTAAATGTAAACAAGTACAAAGTTAGCCTCTTTTATCTTCGATTATCCGCTTGCATGTAATCCACTTAATAAATGAAAACAAAAGAAAAATAACTTAAATACGATTAGAATTCAACTATTAAATATACGTTGAGACTAGTTTATTTACATTTAACTTTTACAAACAACTGTATATGTATACTTTTTTTAACCATTGCTCGATCTGATTCCACTACTCTACATTTGAACTATTATTAATTTATTTTCGAATAAATTCTGAAGTTCTAATAAACTGAATAAATACTATATGATACTGTCTGTACTTTCGAGTTAGTTTTGGCTAAAAAGAGTCGTAACACATTTTGAGAAGGATCAGCTGATAACCACCGGCTGTTCATTTGTCATTGGGCAATTAATTAATGACATTTTCTAAGGAATAGTCGGCCTTAGTTTGTAACAATGACTACATTCGCTCATCTACACTATCACACTCATTCGAAATCCATATTCGCCCATATCTTGATGATCGGCGTCTTATGAATAAATAAAAAAATAAAAAAAAAAAGTATCAAGATAACTCAAATCTTGCACTAGAGGAATCAAAAGATTATCTTGGATAAGCAGCTGCAATTTCAGCACGACATCACCACCAGTGAAGTGTTTCTGTAATCAACGTTAGCTCCAAAGAGGATTAAAAATATGTCCTGAAGGTCATTTTCCTGTTTTAAGAATGGGCTAAACCACCTGAAAAAGAGTCAGGATAGATGTAAATTTGTTTATTTAAAATTTGTTAAAATTATGTGGAGTACATTTTAAAGTGCAACTTATGATCTCGGATAATTTTGTTCATTCATTATCTAAATATAGCAGGGTCTATCTATTACCCTTATCATTACTTGTTGGCCCGTAAGTTTTGAAGGAATCGGGCTACAGTAGTAAGAGTAGAGAATATATATTTAACAATCTTTGTGCGTATGGCATATGTGAGTCTCGTGCTCAAATTGTAGCATGTTTCTTTGTTTTAAGGCACATCTTTGTTCCCTACACTCGTTCCAATAAATAGCATTTTTGTAAAACTATTATAACCAAACTAATAAGCCTAGAAATGTAAATTTGCACACACAACTGCACAAACTAGATCGGATACTTTCGACTGGTTTCGTAACAATTCGGTAGGATACGCGGAGCGAGATCTGAGTGCCAGAGGTAAACATAACCTAAAATAAACAGTGAACGGGGTTAGAAATATGAGAGAGATTGAGAACTTTTAACAAAGTTCCCCTCCAGTGGAAGTGTGCAACAAGGTACAGTCAGGTCTGTTACTTAGCCCATAATGGACAGTATTATATAGGTCCGGTTCTTACTCACTCTCATTAGAGGTTGTGAATGTTGTGCAAAATTACTGATAGTTTTTCTTTAGATTATGTTTTACACAATGTGTTTTTGAGTCAAAAACGATGTTGAACAGAAACAATAGTATTAAAATGGTTTTCAATTCAATTTAACTATATCAATTGTTAATATTTAGTGTAGACTTACAAATAGATTTTGTTTATGATTTAACACGACAGTTAAATTTGCAATGTCTTTTATTTTTATTTACATTGAAACGATAAATTAAAAAAATTAAACTGATTTAACCACAGATATGATGTAAAACGTATCTGCATGTAAAAAAAAATGGAGAATGCTGGTAGAGACTGTACATCATCAGGTGACTGAGTGAGACAGAATCTGCCATGCGTGCGCTGACTAAACAAGTTTACCGTGGGTCTATGTATACAACTTGTTGACGTGTTTATTTATATAACTGGTAACCTAGTCGTGACTTACATGTGTTTTATCAATTTTTACTTACATTTGGAACTAAAAGTAGTTGCCTTGCATTATATTATTTCACCCCGTACACGTAATGATGTACACGTATGTAAGTTTTAAGTTATACTACCATACATATTAGTTCCATTCCTGATTAGGTAAGATTATAACCTCTATTAGCATTTTAGGTTAAGTGTTTAAAAACAACTGAAGTATTTCATATAATCCGTCATTGCAAGCAGTAGCATTTTTGCCTTTTTATGTCGTTCCAGTTTAATTCAACGTAATTATGAACACTAAAGTTCTTAATTAACTCAAAATAATTAAAATTTACTGTTTTGAAGTGGTTAAAGCTGAGTTATACTATCATGGAGATAATTTTAGATTGGACCTGTTTTCTTATAACAAATGGTTTATTGTTTTAACAAATTTGTATTCAATTAGACTAATCAATGTTTACATTTTTTAAATCAAATTTAATACAAATAATTACTTTCTCATTCGTACTTTCCGATATTCATTTAATTACATATAAAACGAATCTATATCATCATATCATAATAAATAAATACAGATAGTAAATAATACAGTACCATCACTGTATTGATGATACGAAACTTCTGTTCAACGGAAATGTTAAACAGCTTGAATTATAACACAAGTATCCGAAGAGTATAACACCAAAATATTAAATTCATAATGGAAACTGAACAAACTAATAAAATAAACTTGTTAGATTTGACCATAGATAACATAGATAGCAAATTTGATAACAGTATTTACAGGAAGCTGTGCCGTTTGCACATTACGATCGTCTCCCTCGGACAACTCAGTCTTCCTCTCTGTGTTGCATTTAGTTTTAGTATATTTGTTTTCGTTTTCGTGTTTTCTGTGTTACTTGACGTTCACAGCAAGCTCGCCATTCTCTATTTGAAGCCGAAGAGACATGTTTTGTGGCTAGAAACGTTTTGGTCAGTGTTCGTAAAATGTTTCGCTATTGTAACTGTTTGGTTAAAAATGTTGTTTATTGATTTTACTTGTTCTTTTGTGTGTGTTGTTTCAGTAATTAATAAAGATGGTGCCTGTTTGTGAAAAGGTTTTTATTTTCAGCAGGTCTAGGTTAGGCCCATATGCCGAAATAAATGTAATTGTGTATTTATATTTATAATAGTATTTTGTTCTACTAAAACCGATTTTTATATTAAATTAAATGTTGTATTATAATCTACCACATTTTTTTTAGTAAAGTCAGTATTCTTTTTCACTTTTTATAAATATTTCACTCGATAGGTCTAGCAAAATTTTTCATGTTTTTGCTGGACACGACAGGATTTTAGTTATGTAATTGCTGAGTCATGTAAAATCTTTGTTCATGTTTTGGCTTATTAATTTGGTCTACCAGTTGTACTTAGTCTTTTGTTACTTTGAAAAACTTATTTTTGTATTTATATAGATCCTGTACTTATTTATTTTATTTTACAAATTTTACATTTTAAATGTTATGGGAGCTTTTATTAGTATAACAATGTGTTTCTCTTTTTATTATCTCGCCCCTTTATGTATTTAATTTGTTATCTCGCTTTTTGTGGAACCTAACTAAAATATGTTTTGTGATATGCTGTTACTTTAGCCCTTGCTCCGGGGTCTTAGAGTCATGGACGGGCGCCTGCATGGCTACTGATGACGTTTTCCTGGAGGCACAATGTGGTATCTACGAGCTGGGACTAGCCTTTACTTTTCGTCCCAGAAGGGCAGCCACCTTTTCCCTTTCCACGCTGTTCATCCATCGGCATCCAGGATGAAGACATCGACATGCAAGTGACCCAAAACCATTTTATTGTCCGGCCATTCTGGCCTCCACAAAGACTTTTTATGAAGAACGTGTCACCTATTTGTGTTAAAATGTGTTTTCAGTAAAACTTTGTTTGTCCAGTGAAAAGACTTGTTTTGTTGTCCAGCGACGTTCACCGTTTTGCGAAACATATATTAGTATTTTATTTTAATTATTTTTTCAGCTTATATTTTACTTAAAGGGAGTTTTCTGGTAATTTTCTTTTAAGTATGGGGTTCTCGAACTATTCACTTTTTTTCCCATTAGAAGCCGCACAGTTTTGGTCTGCTGGATTTCGGTGTAATTACTAATATAAATAATTTGTTAAGTTTTTTTTTACTTTTTCTAATTGACCTTACCTTCCAATTCTTTTTCTTTTTTTGACCTAGGCCCTGTAAGTTCAAGTTTGCCGATATAAATTTGAATTTTGTGTTTTGTTATTTGTAGTTATGTATTTAATTTATTTGTAGTTATGCATTAAGTGTTATTCTTGTTGACGTTTTTCTCTTGTTAATTTCTCAGTAACACTTGTTATTAACAACAATTTTGTGTTAATAACACGATTTTTTTTACCCACCAAAAGCCTTTAACATTCTTTTGATGTCGAGGAACGCCCTTTGATCTCCTGAGAATATTGATAAAATTATTTGTTGATAACAAAAGTCACTGCGTGTTTTGGTTGTTAGTTTTGCAATAGATATTCAAATTTAATGAAAATTCTTCATTCACTTGTCATTCGGAGGAGGTTTTTAAGCTTCTATCACATCTAAGTTCACCCGATAAGGGATCAGCATCATCGTCTTGTAGATCTTACAACATGCCACTTACACTGAACCTAGTTCATGCAATCAAAGAAGACTTAACAAAGAATATTCTAGGTCTTCTCTGCTTTGCCTAAATAACGCAAGCAGCTGCAGCAAGAACCACGTCGAACCTGTGAAATTTCAAAGCAGTACTCAGCTGGGCGTGAAAGATCACAGCTTGAAAATATTGATAACAAATATATAAAGTCACAACAGAAAATTAATAGCATTTGTTAATAACCTCTGTTGATGACAACACTGAATGCCAAATGAAACTGTTGTTAGATTATGATACTAACGTTGTTATCAATTTCTGCTACTAACAAAAAGGTTAGTAACAATTGTTGGTAACTCCGGTGTATTTACGGCTTTAGTTGTTGTGACAGACCTGTCTGTGTACATATTTTAAATGTTTTAAAAGTTGATTCGCAACGCGTTTGTGTGTTTTATTAAGTTTAACGGCGATATTTTACCATAATATGTCTGAAGATGGAGTTTTAATGCCAAAACGGTAGTAACCACCACGACAAATCTGAGACAGTTGACTAAGGTAGTTAGTTTAATATAGACATAAAACTTTTCAGAGGCTTTATGGTAACTGGTATTGGGGATCTCCGTACTGCCAGCTAATAGGCGTGCAGTAATGAAGGACCTCCCACCCATCCATTCACAACCAGTGGTAAAGGCCCTCCCATCCACCCATACACGAGCAATGGTAAATGTCCTCCCACCCACCCATACACGAGCAGTGGTGAAGGTCCTACCATCTAGCCATACACGAGCAGTGTTAAAGGCCCTCCCACCCACCTTTAACAGATATCCATTGGGATCTTCCGAATGTATAGCTAAAACTGGTAACTGTACGTGTATACCCACTGTAGGTAGCTATACACGTACAGTGGTAAAGCATATGCGTGTAGCCACCTTCTTGTATGCAAGAATATTATCATATTCAATTGTTACCTTTGCAGTTACTGTTACATAACTAACCTTTAGAACAAATAAAATACTTCCAGAAAACTAAAATAGTCTATTTGGGGTATTTTTATGTTAGATAAGGGGAAAAAGTCCAAACTGAAACCAAATGGAGCCATATATAAACATATTTTCCAAAATAATCACGATAAATAAAGTATAGTTTGGCCAATCAAGGAAAGAGACGTTACATTTGTAATTGTATTCAAAAACATTAAACAGTTTTGTTTCTCAAAAACTTTTTAATTTTAAGTTCTCTAATCAATTTATTGAAATATCATGTTCTTTAGATGTATAACAATTGAAAATAAAATTGCTACCATACTTAAAAGAAACTAGTTTACGGCTTCATATTTCTTCACAAAAAGATGTATTTACCATGCAATTGTTACCTTGGTAACATTGTTAATCTAAACTTGCAATAAGTTTGGTTAGATTTGGTCAAGCCATTAAAAGGATGTACTTTTTTTCTTAAAAGTCACACATTGGCAGAAAAAACTTGAACGAAAAGAGATAGACCAAGGTTTATATTACATTTTACGTTTCTTTAAACAATATACCAAGGTTCGTAACACAATTTGGAAACACCCTATAAAATAAAAGAATATAATTGCAAAAGAATTTGTATCGCAATTGCTATAATGTTGTAAACTACATTAGCTAAGTAGTATTTTATATTCACAAGCCACGACATTCTTATATATTTCTATCTATTAGTTTTTACAGATTTAGAATATTGAAGTGTGACACTTTGGGTGAAATGATCCCTAGATTGCTGCCTCTGCATCTCACTCCGTTTTGGCTGTATTATCTTTGGAGAGATTCTTGCTGTGAGTAAACTTGATTTATTAACGCACTATAATAACATTTACTATTACAAATGAGCCGGACAGATCGTGACTTTCGTGTTTAGTGTACACAGGGGGATCAGTGGTGGAGGGAACATTATAACACTCTCTATTGATAGAGATTATATAAGTGGTTATTATACAGAAAGATCTTCTTGAAATTTTGTATTAGAACTAATTTACACTGTAGATATCAATACAACCGGTTTCCAGGTTAAAGATTTTATTTCTGGTTGAGTGCTTGGTTGTATTTCCTAATTCTATAGGATTTGTTTTTAATTAGTTTGGAAATTTGCAACCTTTATTACTTATTATGAATTATTTATGAAGTATAAACACTTAACTTCTGTATTCTTGATTTAAAAACGTATCGATCACTTGCACACATTTCTTGACTGATTGTGTAGGCTCAGTGATGTACACTCTAGTAAAAAGTAAAACAACGTAAAACCGTAAACCGAGATCAATCTATATGTAGTGATAAGAAAAAAAATAAAATAAAAAGACATCAAATTGCCAACTAAAATAAAAGAACCAACATTTTAAAAATCAGGAAAAACTTTTTTAAGTAAATAGAATAAACAGATTCTATAAAATATATTCCTCACTTTATTAGTGCTAAGTTCAAATACAATAGCATTTTACAACAATTTTTTTTTAATCTTCATTGTTTTTATTGTATGTTGTAGTAGTCTGATAACGAAATGTCTTATATTTACAAGTTCAATAAATAGCTGATAAAAATAAATTTAAACAAACTATTTCTGGTTTGATTAGTTATCTTTCTTTGAAAAAAATCTGTAATATTTATGTGTTTATAAAGAAGTTGGATACAGTGAAAAATATGAGAGAAAACCTTCCGTGATATCCGGTGTTTAGCAAATGAACCAAATGTTAGCAAATTTAGAGCAACTCCCGATGATATACAGATCGCAAGTAACATAATTACAGGTTTTAAAAGGTCATTATTACTTTCCAGTATTGATGTATTTGGTTGCATTAAACATAAAACCTGGGAAATTGGCCATAATGTAAAGAATAAAACAAAAAAAAATGAAGAAAAAAACAGATATCATTTGGTATAATTCAAATAACAGTACTTTATAACAGAACATTTAGAAACACCAAATATATTACCAGTGTGATTTAAAAAAAAAACAATAAGTTATAACATTTGTTTTTATTTTTCAAATGTTCATTATACTTCAGTTAAAACTCTCTTCAAATAGCGAACTTCCAATTGTCTTTTCATTGTCATGGGCATGTGTTGATAGGAGGTCGCCATGAATCTACGACTCTACTAACGCACAGATTGATTCCACTGGAGAATGACATTAAACCACATAAATACAAAAAAATTAAAAACACTAAGAGGCATATTAATAATCCAATCACACTATTGAATTTTATTTAATTATATGTTATATCTTTGCCTATTAAGTTGTACTATAAATGTCATTAATTGTTATCATATTTGGAACAAAAAAAGGGCTGAAATTCTAATTTTTTTTCACTGTGCACCAACTTTACACATTTATTACTCAAAATATGTCAATTTACTGCAGTTATATTTTAATAGGTTGTTAACAAGAATGTTTGTTATAAGTTTTATACATTTCAAAATATTATCTTTTCAAGAAAAATGGTTCTTATCAATTTATTAAAACAACATATCCTTGGCTTCTAGAGGTCGTAAAATTAATTACTTGGTAACGATGTTGGCCAAATATACTTTAATTTGGGCTAGTAATTTCAAATTTATTTAACTAAGACTATAAAATTACTTTAAATTTACCAATTTATATAGATTTTAATCAATTTTAAATCACTGCATTTACTTATGAATATAAAAGTAATATATTTTAACTATATATTTCATAAATATCACAACGTGAAAAAGCAATTAATTTTATGACCTTTAGAAGTAAGGAAAACGTCGTTGTAGGATAGAGATGATAACTTTTTTTATTCTCAACAATTAAGATTTTTTTAACTGGTTTATTCAAACATATACTCAGTGAAGATATGTTAATATGTGAAAAATAGTTATTTTCTGTGCCAATAAAATTATATTGTTGTGTAATTTGTATACCTTGAGTTGAAGATATATTTGGTAATTTCACTGGTTTAACACATTTGAAATACATCTCTATAATAATTAAGACAAAAAAATTAAATCTTGCATTTATCTACGGAATATGTGGTAAATTTCAAATTATACATTAAACTGACAAATTGTATCAGTTAAATTTTCATTAGCTGTCTTAATTTCAAACAATTTAAGTTATTTTTGATTTACGTCCATGGTAAAGATAGTAAAAAAAAAAACAAAAAAAACTTACCCACCCACCCATACACGTACAGTGGTATTGACTCACCCGCCCACCCAAACACGTACAGTGGTAACAAATACCTTGATTGATTTTTTTTAACTTAAATTTAAATTTGACCTAAAGTGAGAACTATTAAAATGGTATTTTTTATTCAAGCTATGATAAAAATTATTAAAATCAAAAGGGGAAAACAATGGTGTGATTATATGTTTCATGTGTCTTTCAAATTCCTAGTAAACAACATTAAAACTCAAGTACATATAATATCCGCGTCAACAGTAGTCGGGAGATAATTCGTTTCAACCAATGTAAATTTATATAATCGATTGAACGGTGTCAAATTGTAAAAAATTAAGTTTCAGCTGTATATGAAAACAATTTTGTCGACTTTTTCCTTGTTTATTAACTAACATTTTCCACCGTTATTTACTTCACATAACATATTTTGTTTATCACTATGCATGGTTCTAAGTTTACTAAATGTTTGTATATTATAATATTTTATATGTGTAGTTTTTTAGGAGTGCCAGTATTTATATATTATTTACTAGCCCATATCCCTTGCTTCACTACGGGGTGATTCTCTGCGCCTGCTTATCCTTCCCTCCGTAGTAATCTCTAAACCATCACGGTAATATAAAAGCTCAGCGTTATGTCATATTTCAAGAAAACAAACTTTTAGCGTCAATAAAACTATATATGTCTACCTTAGGAGGTATGCATAGTTTTCAATCATATCAGATTCATGATAAATGGAATAAAAAAAATTTTACAGTAAAAACCAAATTAACCAAGATTTTCTGTCATTTCATGTTTATGTTTTTTGAATGAAATGTTTTAAACAAGTTATTATTTGAATTATTAATTTCGATGTTATTATCAACATTTCAGTATATTCAGTGGTTCAAAATATTTCGTCATGATTGAACCTTTTTTTCTCTTTTGTATATTAAGATTATTTTGTTTTCCTATAAAGCTAATGTAATAAATTTGTATGCTATTAAGTATATACCATAGTATACAGATTAAGTGTAAGAATATTTAATTTACTTTTATTTTATTTAGTGTAGGTACTTTCAGCTGGATTTGCAAGTACAAACAAAATAAGAGTTTTTTCAGACCCTGCATTGACATAATATGTACTTTTTAAAACGGAAAGTTTATATGCATGCATAAATAAGGCATTGTTTAGGCACAACAATTGTTAAGGCACGACATGTAGTAAAATTAAAAACCTAATACTATCAATGCAAGTGTTTGTTAGCAAATTGAATACAAATAAATGAGCAAGAAAGGTGAAACGAAGCATCTGATGAAGGTTCAAAATTACATTATTGGATATTTTTACTCACAGATTCAGGGCCTCCCTCATTTGATTGTCATTTTGGTGTAGTTCTTGAGAGATTTCTTCTTCCTCGTGTTTTACCTGAGCTGTGTCGTTTGTTTGTAGCACTATAAAATATCGTATGGTTAGTGTTTACTAATACATCTTCAACTACTAATATATCTTCAACATACTGATAGTAAGTTTAATTGTATGAAACCTCTTCCCGCTGAATTGCCATATAAATTGGTTTAATTTATGCTGTAACTGTAACATTCGCATTTATATAAACTAAAATTTTGAAGTACTTCAATTCCGTAAACTGTCATTGAGCGGTGAAACCATGTATGAGTTTTTATGAGATTGTAATGTCACACTAAAATAGAGACTATATAACATTTGCTAAACATCGTCGTCATTAAGAGCCTCTTTTGATATCCGTAAATGACTATACTAAATATCATTAGAAATGTAGTATTTTTATAAAACAATATTGTTTAAAAACATTCCATCTCCCAATTCTTTAAACATAATGTCTTCCATTGCGATGTAGATAATGCGAGTCTCCGATGCGATGCTGGTATTTAAATTGTGTATGTAATCTATAATTAGGTAAGAAACAGAGAAGAAAGAAACAGAGGTTACATCCAATATTGGTGACTTATATAAACTTGGGAGTGTCGTGTGTGTTGGGAGTAGTTAGTTCTCCAGTTCTCTGTGTGGATAGCAATTCCAAAGCCTTGACAGTTCCTCTCCTTATTTCCATTCAAAGGATAAATGTAGTAATTATTAACAAAAATGTATCGTTTTAAGTTAGTGGTAATGGCCACTGAGTTGCTTACTACTGTGGCCATAAGAAGGCACCATTTGTTATTCTTTTCTGTGGACAAGATAAAAATGAAAAGTACGAGAAAAAACAAATCACAATATTATATGAAGTTTTATGATAAGTTCTAAAAATGATTACAACGAAAATGATGACGTCAACAATGAAGGGTAATAGGATTTAATTTGAAGTTTAAAAAGCGAATACTGAGCAATGAAGAGATGGATAGAGACGTTTGAGATGAATAGAAAAACATGTGCAGAGATATATTGCATATATAGATTGTTTATTTTATTGAACACCTCGACTGAACTTGACAGCACTCTAACAGCAAATACTGAAACTAAATGAAGTTTGGGAGTTTAACAACCAATGGAGTGACGATATAAGCCAGCTGCAACAACAGCAACGTACTTTACGTACTCTCACATGTTTCAGTTCTTTAAATACATCTATTTTATAACCTACACGTTTGATATTCGCACACATTTACCTATGCCCATGGACTTTCTTTATGTTTATATTGTCTTTTACATCTTCTATTTTTATAGATTGTTCTTATCGCATTATTTATAATTGTCTTTTAAACAAATCACAAAAGTGCATTTTAAAGGAAATCTCTACCTCAACAATTAATTATTGTCTGTCAAACTCAGTACTTACTGTTGGGAATCCCAACCATTATAGATTCAGTCCAATATCACGAAGCGCACTCATGTCAAGTTGGGTAGTGTGGAAAGTCCGAATCGATCTGTGAGTCGTTCATTGAGATAAGACACCGTAATCGGTTCCAAATTGATTTCGGAGAGTTTTATTTTTCAAATCGTTACACTGTTCTTTGAAAAGCGTTCTTTTTACAATAGTTTCAATGTCACAGGTATGGAACTAAATTATACATGGACAAGTAATTTTGGATTCCCAAATCATGTACATCCCCAGTTGGTAAAAAATGGCAAAAATAAAACAAAAAAATACGTTTAGCTAATCCTTAAAGCTAGTCAATATGGCCCCATACAAACCAAATGAAACAAACAAACTTATAAAATGTGTCGTCTCATGTCGAATGATATGAGGTTGGTCATTGATAGAATTTCAAAAATGTTTAATTGGTTTTGCAATGAACCGTCATCATACGCACTGTTCTAAAAACATTCGATTGGCAAATTGTACACCCCTTGAGGACCATAAGGTAATTAACAATAATTTAATAAACATAGTTACGTGTTCAACACTCTTACCTTACTTTAAGCTCATCCGAAAAATTCACGAGATTCCGATGGTACTTGAACATTTACAGCTTTTAAGCTTTACTACAATATAGTGAATATAAAGTATAAAAACTAAGGTTATCCAATCAAATGTTATTTAAAATTTACTATTTCGGTGTCACCTTAATAAAGGTAAAATAATGAACCTTATTTTTTAATATATACGATATACCTACATGTAGGCTCTCTTTTACGTATCAGCAAACTCTTGTAAAAACTCCAAAACACAATGGCTGAGTAGGCATAAACAACTAGAAAAAAAGGAAAAACACTATTATAACTGCAGTGTATTAACACTTTTAGTTAGTTATTTTAATTTTTAATTATATATTGTTATCGTTAAGGTTTAATTATGCACACGATTTTTTTTTTATTTTTAACATTTAAATTGCTCGTCAATGATTTACTATAGTTTTAACATTAATCTGTATTTATTTTGAATTATTTCATGATCAATTGTAGTGTAAAGGTAACCTCTACACAACTTTCTGTTGAGGCACATACAATAAAGTTAAAGAGTATCTTAGTCTACTAAGTAAAGTTAGTCCCAAGAATCTTTCTCTAACATTTAACTTGGGGACAAATGGATTAACGGTGTCTTCTGAACCCTCACCATCTTGCTATGACGTCAAAACCCTCCGGCCAAAACCACTGGCAAGGGCCATTATGTTTTTACGGATATATGATACGAGTTCAATTTTAAAATATGGTAAGCCATACTAAAACGCACGTTTTCTTTAACATAAGCCACTGCTTCCACTTATACGGAACTTGTCAACCGTAACAGTATTAAAATATTAAGAGCAGAACACACTGTCCCATATTACCAACTCTGTCCCTAAATAGGTGTGTTACTATGTATTATTGCGAAATAACATTTATATTACGAACATCATCATACCTTATATCCACTTTAAGTATCACTTACGTGTTGTAGTAATATCCGCCAACAATGCTGTCAATATTCCGCCATGATTGTAGAGGTAGATACCAAGTGGTAGTCTTAATACAGCTAGGCAGGTGAATACTATGGTGGCAATCTTCATCAGTAGTTTGAAACACTACATAAAAAACGTCTACAAATATACCAGATATGCATATTATAAAATAATTTAATATTGTACTATAGCCAATATATTGAATTCAAACTCTTTAATACTATTTTTAGCTTATGACATTTTTATTCAGACTAAGAGAGAAAGTATTTTGTCTCGAGAACTCCAATTATGGAGAGCAATCTCCCTCTTTATGCATTGTTCTCGGCCAATCCAGGAGCTCTTAGATGGTGCGAGAAAGATGGATAGTTTGGTCTTGGTAGATATACAATATTCTGAATTGGTGGTTGATACCCATTCAGATTAAAGCTTTGGAAACTTCAATACTGCAGTGGTGCCTTATATATAGACAGCTCTGGGCCGACTAATAGTAAGGGTCAGTGGCCGTGTGAGTGAGTCTTCAGCCTGGAGTGGAATTGACAATACAGTGGTAAGTCTCAAACAGTGTAAACTCACGAATATTGGTCGATACTAAACAAAGGAAATGTGTGTGTTAGTATACTAAACCTCGTATGTGTTAGGTGATATTACTTTAAAAAGTAATAGTGGTTTAATTTTTTAGTGTTAAAATATTGTTTGTAAATCTAGGAAGTTATGTTTGTAAATATATCGTCTTTTGTAATATAGTTGGTTAATGAGTGTAAATGAATGTAAGAGTTAGCTACCGCAAAGTTTCATTATTCAGAACCCTGTAGACCGTAATAATATCAATAAGCGTTATTACTAAAACACTATTAGATTTGAATATGCAAACTTACAAAAATAACACAAGTTAACTTTCTTAAAAAAATGTAAAGCCAAATTATATTTAAAGAAGGTCTTTCCATATTCAATGAGACATAAAAAGTACAATACAATAATCGCCTAGGCTTCCACCTAAAAATTCAATAGTATACGAAATTAGGTAAATATAAATATGGTACTTACAAGGAAAGCTGCTATAAGGATAAAAATAGCCACGACAATTAATGAGGAGCAGGTTGCTATAGTAACCCAACATGCTAAAACAAAATATTCGTACTAAATTTTATTTAAATATATTCAATTTTAATTTTTATGTATTGATATTAAACAATAACTAATTTACTACAAAAAATCTTTATAAAAATTTAATTTTATACTAATGTTAAGTTTTGCTTGAAATATTTCATTGTAGTTTTGAAGGATACATTTTTTTACTATGTTATTAAAACAACATAGTGTAATTTTTAAATATTCGTTTTTTAAATTTTTAAACATCACTATTTATTTGTGAGTAGTTTTAAATACTAATCATATTAATATAAATATGTATAAATGTAAAGCTTCCTAAATCCTAATGTTACATTACATTTTTGAATGCACTCAACAAAGTAGTTTAGCTACTTGGGATCATTTTTTTTAAGTTTAATTCTTATAATTTACTTATATAACTCTTGTATAGTATAAATTTGTTTGCTTTCATAATTATGAAAGTATTCATTCAGATATTTATTTCTATTTTACCAAAAGTAGGCTAAATATACACTTTGTAAGTGAAATACAAAAATTTTTATCGTCTTAAATGTAGATTATTTTACTTTTTTAGCTACATTGCAAAAGTTAAAAAGTATAAACACCTAAAAAACGACAATACTAAATACCACAATAATTATATATGCATTAAATTTAGATTGATCGATTGGATTGATTGATATATCTAAATGGATATCTTACAATAAATAATGTCACTTACCATGCATATAGTTTTTGGACTGATTAATTTTTACAATGCTCAAGTAATAAGCAAGGATTTGCATTGAATTTACAGCCTAAAAAAAAAAAAAAAAAGAAAGGAATAAGTGTTCCCGAGTTGTAAGCAGTCAAATATTACCTTAATTAATTATTATTTTTACAAACTAGTAACTACTGTACTTATTTTAATACACATGGTTAGCATTAGGTTAAAATTAATAATACATGTCGTATTGATTATTGGACGGTAAACTAAAAGCCAGTTTTCAGATAAGTATTATCAAGTGATTAGAATATAAATCTCCTTAGTTATGTGCCTAATTACTATTTATTTAATATATTGTAGTAGTGTAGACTTGAATATGAAAATAACCAGTGCCATCGAATGTATCTATGGCCTAACTTCCATTAACAATGAAGTATAATGTATTTTCACATCTTAGTAAAAGATATATATAGCCTACTTCAATAAAAACAGTAACCACCATGTTACTGTTACAATACAATAAATCCTACAAATATTCAAAATCAAAGCTAAATCCAAAACAATTTTATAAAAAAATGGCAGAAACAAACCACTACAGTACTTTTTAAAGCCTCTTCTGTTATTACTAATTATTTGAGGATGTTTTCCGTTAATTTACTGATACTTCATTTTTTTTTGTTTCTGTTAACTCTCTACCACTTAACAAATATTCTATTGCTCTATAAACTATTACCCAATCATTTTTACGTCCACTGTGGCCTGTGTTATTCCTTATCCGCTAGGAATACTTTATTGCTAGCCTTATTTTATCGCTTTCCAAGAACTTACACACGGAGAGAGCATTCAGTGGTAAGTCAATCATTGGATTTACCAATTTGTGATCAACTATAGTTGCCACCTAACCTACCCTAACCTGACCTAACCGTAATTGCGATAAAAAAGTAGTGCTAGTGAAGGCCCGTTTACACGCTACGATAAATGCTAGCGATTTATCGTAACGATCTAATCGTTACGATTTATCATAGCGTGTACACGGGTCATCGTAGCGATTTATTCGAATTGGAATTAGATTGGATTATTCTAGCCGGCTGGCATACATTTCTGGGAATTGTAGCAATAAGTTGGAACGTGTAAACCAGTGCACTAATTTATTGTTACGATTTGATTCACTTTCAGTTTACTCAGACTATTAAACGTAGCTAGTTATATGTTTTGTTTGCGGTTGCATTTTTTTTGCGTTGTTTTGATTTACTTTTTCAAAGAACAAATGGCAGTTAAAAGTCCGTGAGAGTTCTTAGGTGAATTTATCGAACTTCATCTTAGTTTTAATCTTAGTCTTTATAATTGTGTAAAAATAAATAATAAGTAAACTCGGAATATTAGCTGATTATTCTCTAATTAAATGCATAGCTTTCTTGTACTATTTGTAAAGTATCTTGATATTAAAGTTATCAATGGTAAAGATGTCATTGTTTTGTTCCAATTCGAGTGAGCAGCATATATCGCTGTAAATATTTTTTTGAGTGAGCAGCTTTCGCGGTAAATATTTTGTCTTTCGTACAGTTGAAGGCGCAACAGTGTGTTGTGCTTTTTACGTTTAATGGCGAGGTCATAATATGTATTATATAACATGGTCAAAACTGTTGCAATTGCATGATAATATATTGCAAAACTACGTAAACTATATATAAAAAAAAATAGTTTATTCAACAAATATACAACCACCCACCCTTACACGCACAGAAGTACTAATTATTCTACTAACACAGTGGAATGGAACATATAATTATTTTTTCATTAAAATTACTGTTTTTTCAGCCCGAAACCAAACTTATCCTAACTGTTTATTTACACTACGAAAATTCAAAATGTCCCTTAAATGTTGGTGCCTGGTCTCAGGTTTTTGTAAATTCAGTGTTTGTGTCTAATATTTGAAGTTAATAATGATCACATAATGTCCGCTAATCACGATTCACCACGGAAGTGTAGTTTTTATTTTTTAATTTCATATCAAGAACCTATTTTAATAGGCAAACATAGTTTTCAAATTCATACTAAGCCTAAAAATACATATCAAACTAAAAAAAATACTAAAAAATAATTTAAATTACCAGAGATAAGTTAAAAGCTGGGACATTTTTTTTTTCGCATATTTCGGTAAAATGCTTGATTTGCGCAGAAACTTAGCCAATTCTTGACTCGCATCTGACAAAGTTTTCAAATTTATTTAGCTGGCAGGAAATTGCACACTACCTTTTACATTATATAACATATTGTATATGTCTTGTTTATCACCTAAACATAAATACTTACAACAATGTACAAGGACATGGTAATGGTTACACTGAACAATGAGAGAGGACCTCCACAACACTCAGCTTGGTAAACCATTGAACTTCTCAATACGATCAGATCTGGACAAGTCACGTGGAAAATTCATTACTTGTGATTACATATTTGAATATTAATGCATTATCTTAAAGTAAAGGAAATTTCATCAAATAAGAGCTTAACCTATTTATGTTACTTGTGCTGTGTATACAATATAACCAGTAAAAATAGTGTTGTAACCAAAATATCCAACAAACGTTTAATTAACGTAACGTAAATACCATATGAAGTTATTGCACAATCATATGTTTTGTTTAGTTAGTTCAATTAATATTAACGATAAAATATAACTATAGATAAACAGCTGATTTTAAAACAATTTAACCTCGTTGCCCTGTTACTCATAGAATGTTCCTTCGAAAAATCTAATTAATGACTAAAAAGTTTTTAATTATAATATCCTTCATGTATTTCTCAATAATATTTAGCGTAAACATGTTTTTAATTGCCGATTTTAGTTTTGTTTATTTTTTTTATATAGTTATTATTGTTTCATTTAATGTTCGAGTTAACGTTGAATAATCTGTATTCACTTGTAACTCTGTTATTAAAAACTATAGGAAATATCACAATTATTATTTTTCTGTATAAAATAATACTTCTTAGGGGTTTTATAAAATTAAATAAATATACTAACCAAATTAAATGGTATGTATAATACTTTAAATATCTTAAATTAAACTATAAGTGACGACCCTATTGTATATGTTCTACAAGATGCTGTTGAACTACAAGTCCAACTGGAATAAATTAATAAAATGTTTTTATCTCATGCCTAGGACACCACCAAGGATAATATGAGATAACAATATTTTAGTGTTAAAATAGGATTGTATATTATGGTTTTTATTGTTAAATAATATTATTTTGAAAGAAATCTAAAATACCAATATTAATTATTAATAATGAGGAACCAACAACGACTTAAAATGCACTGTATTGTAAGCGTACTTAGTGTATATTTAAAATAATAGAATAAGCTTGGGTAGATGTTGCTTCCATACAGACATGAATAATTAAATCTACGAAATATAAAGTCTAATTTCTTTGGAACAGACTACTAAATGTCGATGTTTATTTATTTATAGTTTTACATGGGTAAAACTGCTTGGTCACAACGAGAAATAAATTCAGGCCGATTACGAGGAAGGTAGTTTACTAATTTTCTGTAGGACAAGTATTATGATTATTTTTATTATATACAAAAAGAGTATTAAATAAATAGTGCAGAACTGAAGTAAACCTAAACGGAGTAACAAAGTTAAAATTAATATGTATGTATTCTGGTAATAAAACACACTTACTAACCAATACTAATCCATAATACTAATCAAAAATATGTTCACAGATTCGGAAGAAGCAATATGGTGGTATTTACAGACAATCGCTGTAGTAGTTAAACATTTCACCTGAATTAGAGATGTTTTATGTTGAATTAAATAGTAAGTTGTAGCTAATATTTTCATTTGAGTCAGAAAGATCACACACTAGTGATCTTATTGTTACAAACTAATTATATTTTATTCAAGATGAAATGCCGACTTCAACGAATCCAATGTTTAATATATCACTTTTAGCTACTAAATCTGTTAACAATGTTCAAACACTTATTAAACATTGACTGGTGAGGTCGAAGCCACGTGGCTAATGCGGTGATTTGTCACACAACAGATCGTAGTTAAGTGCCTAAGCCAGATACTTGCCACTCATCAAGCCTTTATAAGAGGCAGTGGTTTGCCACACATCAAGCCATTGAAAATAGGCTAAGGCAGTGATTTGCAACACAACAGATCGTATTTAAGGGTCTAAGGCAGTGACTTGCCACAGGAGCATGCTGTAGCTAAGAGGCTAAGGTGGTGGCTTGCCATATAGCATGCTGTAGCTAAGGGACTAAGCTAGTGGATTGCCACACAGCAGTTCGTAGATAAGGGGCTAAGGCAGTTTATTATCATACAGCAGGTAGTAGATTAGGATCTAAGGCAGTGACTTGCCACAGGAGAATGATATAACTAAGAGGATAAGACGGTGGCTTGTCATATAGCAGGATAAAGCTAAGGGACTAAGCCAGTAGATTGCCACACAACAGGTCGTAGATAGGGGCTAAGACAGAGGCTTGCCACACAGTAGGCCGTAATTAAGGAGCTAAGGCTGCAGCTTGGCATACAACAGGTTGTACCTTCGGGGGCGATGCAGTGGTTTGCCACAGAGAAGACCATAGCTAAGGGGCTAATGATGTGGCTTTCCACTCAGCAGGTCGTACATGAGAGGTTAAGATAATGGCTTGCCACAAAGCTGGTTGTAACGAGGGGGCTAAAGTAATGGCTTTTCACAGTGTAGGCCATATTTTAGGGGCTAATGCTGTGTCTTTTCTAAGTGTAGGCCCGTAGCTTAGGGGCTAATAATGTGGTTTTCCACTCAGCAGGCCGTACGTGAGAGGCTAAGGCAACGGCTTGCCACAAAGCAGGCCGTAGTGAGGGTCCTAAGTAAAGGCTTGCCACATAGCAGCTCGTACATGAGGGGCCAAGGCAGTGGCTTGCCACATAGCAGCCCGTACATGAGGGGCCAAGGCAGTGGCTTACCACATAGCAGCCCATACATGAGAGGCCAAGGTAGTGACTTGCCACATAGCAACCCGTATATGAGGAGCTAAGGCAGTGGCTTGCCACATAGCAGCCCGTACATGAGAGGCCAAGGTAGTGGCTTGCCACATAGCAGCCCGTACATGAGAGGCCAAGGTAGTGACTTGCCACATAGCAGCTCGTACATGAGAGGCCAAGGTGGTGACTTGCCTCATAGCAGCCCGTACATGAGGGCAAAGGCAGTGGCTTGCCACATAACATCCCGTACATGAGGGGCCAAGGAAGTGGCTTGCCACATAGCAGTCCGTTCATGAGGGCCAAGGCAGTGGCTTGCCACATAACATCCCGTACATGAGGGGCCAAGGAAGTGGCTTGCCACATAACATCCCGTTCATGAGGGCCAGTGCAGTGGCTTGTATATATATATATACTTATTACTTTAAATCGAACCAAGTTACTCTCCTTTTATTTTTGTTCTTTTTTTGTTTGATACGCAGAAAAAATTGTTGTGAAATATCCAATTTTATCTTTATTGAATACCTTTGTAGGGGTTTACAAGCGACATTTTATCTTTAAGTTTATAACTAGTTGTAAAATATTACCTTGAACTAGAAAATAATAGTGATATAAATATTTTTTTTCTGCTTTGGTGTATTGTTAGTTGGTAGTTGGCCTTTTTAATTATTAAAATATATATTTTTAATTATTAATATATATATATATATATATATATATATATATTATAATTAAAAAGGCCAACTACCATCTAAAAATACACCAAAGCATAAAAACAAATAGTAATATCAGTATTATTTCCTAGTTCAAGTAAATATTTTACAACTAGTTATACACTTAAAGATAAAATGTCGCTTGTAAACCCCTACAAAGGTATTCAATAAAGATAAAATTGGATATTTCACAACAAAGTTCTCTGCGTATCAAACAATAAAGAACAAAAAGAAAAGGAAAGTAACTTGGTTCGATTTAAAAGCCAACTTCTAAGACAGAAGGAACTTTGTTGGCAGAGTTTTACCACTTTTAAAAGTACATATTTCTTTCTTTACAAATAAAATATGTCAATAGCAAGCCTTTACCAAAGATAATATTATTTTACCCGAATATTTAGAAGAATCTACTGTACATTATTTTTAAATTTCTACACGTGTTAAATTTTGTGAATAATTGCTTTTCTATTGTTATAAATGAAAAATAAGTTATAAAACTTGATTACAGTCAGATGTTGAGTGTTTTCTACTTATTTGTCCTGTGTTATTTATAAATTATAAAATATTTAACGAAATAATTTAAAACTTAGTTGTTCAAAAAATACTTCTATAGAATCTTGTAGTTTAAAAACAAATATAAAAATTAAGCTTATTTAAACACTTTTTAAGCAACTGACGTTGATCAAAATTAAATTAAAAATAGAACAAAATTAAAAATAATAGACTCTTACTGTTAAGAACAGTAAGAATTATAGAATGTAGCTAAAACAACTAAATAAATTGCATATAATAATAATAAGCTTAGAATGTTTGACTGTTTATACGTAGTAAAAATGTTTAACTAGAGTGGTTATCATAACTAAAAACTTATTCTAATAAAATTTATGAAAATAGTTCTATATTTTATTTTATTTCTGTACAATATAATTAACAGAAGGAGACGTTTATGACTCGAAGTTAGTACAGAAATTCAACTCAATCATCTAGTGACGTTTATAGCACGGTGTGAACAACCTAGAGTGTTGACTTACCACATCTTATCTTATCATATCGAGCTATACAAATTTGCTATTACTAAAATCTACTAGTGAATAGTAATATATATATTCATAAAAAGATTTCGTTTCAATTCGCAATAAAAAGAGTTAATTCAAATTTTACTCGTACGATTACGGAAAATAAATACAATTTTGTTTACAGATGAAAAAATGCACCTCCTTTACAATGCACACCTTTTTGAAAGTCAAAAAAGAACACCCTCCCCCACACACATATTCCATCAATCACACAATGAGTCAGTTTTAAGACAACATAGTCTACAATCTGCAGAACAATGGCAAAACCACGTTAGTTTGATGGGTGGCAAGGTACTCACATGTGTTGGGAGGGTAAATATCTGTTAAAGTAGAAGAAAATTGGAAAAAGTTGTGTATTTAATATACTATCACTTGTAGATTTGAATACCTGAATTCATATTAGTAATCGGTGTTTAATTAGTTCAGTCAAAATAGAATAACTGATAGTACTTCTTTACTTCATAAATTGCTTTAACTTTAGTCTGTTTGATTTGTTACATTTCAGATATACATAAAAAATAACAAACCTATTAAAGTAAAAACAATAATTAACAAATAACTGAGAAAATATTCGTTTATTTGCTATTCTTTTATGATTGAAATATTGTTAAATAACACTTAGTCATATAAATTCACGTATTCAAATTCGTAAATGTGATATAAATTTAATAAATATATAATCTTTACAAATACGTTACAAATTTATTAATAAATCTGACATAATAGGTATCTATGACTTATTGTTGAATCATTTATGTATGTCCTACTCATAATCCGTATTTACAAGGAGAGTGAATGAATTGTTCACCAAGCTAAACCTTTGAAGTTATGTTCCAAACCGGAATGTTCACTAAAGTGTTTTTCCCACTAGATTGGATTTCTGTCTGACAATCGACAAAGCTATTTGTCTTCAGCCTCTTATTTATTTATTCTGAGTGGATTTCAGTAATACCATGTCCGTAACAAAGGGGATTTTTTTTATTAATGTATTTCAGCACCTTAGTATTTTTTTAAAATATTGCTTTTTAAAAGTTTAATTGTGATTGGCCATCAATAGTGGGGCATTCCCATAAGAATAGTCCATCTGTTTCAGTTAGTCGGCAATTATTTTGGGATCCGTTTGCACTTAAAAAATAATAATGATTGTTACGTATTGACTTGGAATGATTAAATAAATTAGGTTCTTATGTTTTTGTTAACAAACACCACATTTTTCCTTCGCTATCGATCCTTCTTGTCTCTTCCGGTCGGATATGAAGGATCTTGCTCTACATTCCCGCCTTATAACAAAACACAATCTTATCATGTGTTTGTTTATAAATTCTTAAGTGTTGCATTTTTAACATTTCTCGTAACAACTTGACTCGCGTTTTCGATTGACAACTGCAGTGTGCTGCAAAACAAATAAATAAAGAAAACACTTTTGTAGCATATGTCGTGTATCCCACCTACTTGGGGCCAACAGGAGATTACAGGAGATGGTTTCTATTCTCAATATTCGTAATAAGTTCATTACATCTATTCAATGTGAGTATCAATAGCGTGCATATTATTGGTAACATTCTAGAATCTACAGAACCATGGTTCCCATGGATGTTAACCTAATAAAATTGCCCTTTTCAAGGATCAGTTGACCTTAAATATTAAGGGAACTACACTCGTTCATCTACTTAAGGTGGTGCAATCGGGTTTCGGTGAGATAATTATTATCTAATTTTATAATCAAAATTAGTTAATATATCTGCCTTTGAGACAGAAAAATATATAAAACATGTTTTAACCACTAAATTACAACTTGTGGCCTTATGAAGTGGGGTATTTCACTGATTTTAAATCAGTTTTAAGACAAATCTGTTCGAGGTACAAATTTAACTTGTTATAAGTACGTTTTTTACTTATAAGTGTAGGGATTAAAATGATTACTATAACTAAAATATATAAAAATATTTATAATTTTAAAGATGAAAAATACTCTTTTTTTACCTTTAATTTTATAAATAGTTGTAAATTTTTTATGAACAACATCTTAATCCCCTCAGTTATATGTATAAAACATAGTTATAACAAATTGCATTTGTACTTCGAACGGCTTTTTCTTAACGCTGATATAAAATCGGCTAAATTCACCCCTTCAAGGCTACAAAGTGGTTAACATTTTTTAATAAAGTTTTCCTGTCTCAAGGGAAGGTACATTAACTAATTTTCATAAAAATCTGGAAAATAAATAACTCACCGAAAACCAATTGCACCACCTTAATAAACATAAAATTATAACCACAGATAAAAAAACAGAGGTTGCATCCAATAGTGCGCTAAATGTGTGTCGTGTAGTTTTCTGTCCAATTTTCCATGCTATGACAGGGCCAGCATCTTGGCAGTATCCTATTTACTACCCCTAAAGCCTCAAGAATAAACGTAGTAATCATTAGTATTACAAAACTATAATGGTGTACATTAGTTGTAACTGTACGTATAATAGCCACTGAGGTGTCCGTTGCAGCCATAAGAGAGCGACCTCTGTTTCTTTTTTTCCGTGTAATAACTTAATCATTATTATACTAACCAACGACCCAGTTTTATTCCAATATTGAAATGGACATTCAAATGATAAATAAAATAAACAAAGAAAGCAAGTGCTATTAGATTTCCTAAGTAGAATATAATTTTCCTTTACGTTAACAAACAAAGCAGGGTTATGGTTTATCAAGTATCTAGCAAAGACAGGTAATAATAACTTTTATAATCATAGTAATTTGAATATTTAAGTTGTTACAGACTACAAATAGCTTATCCGTGCTATAAATGGTTTGATATGTGGTGATAGAATATTTTAAATATTATTTACATATGCTTTTATAATTTAAGTAAGTTATAAATTACTTATAAGTTATAAGTTATACTTATAAGTTATAAAATTGCTGAATTAAAGTTTGTTATATGTAAAAATGGTAAAAGCTGAAGAAGTTATATTAATATAACTTACAGTAATTATTATTTGTGTGGGTCTAGTAAATTAAAAAACTCACTTCAAGTTTTACGTTACAAAACTCAAACGTCTATGTAAACGTTTGTGATGAAACCAGGCTACGTAATATTTTACAAAATAATATATATATATATATATATATATATATATATATACAGGGTGTTTCACAAGAGTACGTAGCCATAGACCATTATTATTGGATGTGTATGAGTGTGAATTACCATTGGATATAAACATTTTTTTCTTGAAAACAAAACATTCTAAAATCTATAGAACTTTAGGACACATTCCTATCAACCACGTATTAAAATACAAACCTACATTAATGGGTTTTTAGTAATAATGGTGTACCAAACTAAATGAAATTCCGGTACCATTTTGTTCCAACCAAGATAAAAATAATTAGCACTTATATTAACATTTTTTAATTGTAACAAATTTTTAGTTTTCATAGGCCTTTTAGTTTCTTAGAAAACAATCTTAAAACTCCTCCAAACAACCATAAAATAATCGTTCTGCTGCATTTAATAATTGAAGATTTTGGTGAACTGTTTTAACAATATCCATGTACATCATTATTTCATCTTGAAAGAGACTGGATAAATCGAGAATGAACTAAAATTGTTCTTGTTCAATCCAAATTACTAATCCGTGAAATTTATTCCAATTGTATAATATAAACTACTTCATAGTGTATGGTTTTATCACACGTACTCAATTTGCATGTGATTGAAAAGGTAATTCTAAACGATGAAATATTTTCCCCAGAAACTAACTATCCCTTTGTGTTATGTGATACTTGTTAAAAAGTACAAAATTAAAGTCTTTGGACATTTTAAGAAAATTAGTTAAACGATGATTGTTGAGAATATCTATATCTAGTCAACGGCGAAAACGGTATACTGACGGTTTTCCTTTTCTCTTCACTCTAAAAGTGGTCATATGACGTGGAGGAGTACACATAAAGGGCATGTTATATTACACTTTTAAAAAAATCCGAATGTAACAACATAAAAATTTTTCAAAAATTGTATTTTGTCACTCTATAATGAAAGTGTTTAGGCCAAGGTATTATTTGGTTGGTATTATCAAGGTCCAATAACATACAGTTACGACACTTCCATTGCTCCGTTGTGAATTTAGCGTGACGCTAGCGCTCCAAGTAGCAGGACTGCACAACTACTCCACGTTAGCGTTGTATTATATTGTTTTGCAAACAGTGAAGTAATAACAATGGAAAAAGTACCATGACAGATTATGAACATAAGTTATTTTAAATTTACCAATCACAGCTGTGAATGTATATAGTGCAGAAATAAGCACTATGATTCTCCAGCCGCTAAGAGGGCAACCGTCATGCTTGTAGCTAATATTTAACGGATTGTTGCAACTGTATTCTTAGACTGTGGTGTTATCGTATTTTTGGAACAGTTGTAACAATCGTGTTTACATACAAATTATAGCTTTAACACAAATGTAATACCAACATTTATACTTAGTCTAAAAAAGGTACTTAACATCATGCATTGTTGACAATATCAACTCCATTTGGTGATGACATATCCATACGTACTCGAGATTAGTGAAAGAGCATGAGTCAAGATAACAAGTGAGGATTTCTGTACGGGTGTAATAAATACGAACTCAATAACATGTTTATGTATGTTTTCAAAAATAAACGTAACAACCTAATTTCAAACATTAAAATTGGTCAAGGCAGTTTTCTTTTAGTACTGTGATCAAAAACCACCATTAACAGTATGGAGGCTTAAACAACTCTTAAACAGTTGTTGTAGCTGATTATTAGGAAATGTAATTTAAAGTGGAGAAAATGACTTCAAAGTTCAAACCCAACTGTAAATTAGAAAACTGCTCAAAGCTGGCTTTTTGTAAGCTCATATGAAGTTAAAAGTAATAGATAGTAATGCTTTTCCCCAAAATCTATGCAATAATAGAATATTTTTTATGCAGTGTGTTTTACTTGTTGAGGGTTTTTCGTAATTCTGAAAGTCTGACGTACACTAACGTATTTTAAAGATTACTTTGGTTTAGTGAAATTTACTTCCCCTACAGTCGATCAATAGTAATTAGTGTCTTATTTTCGCATTGATGCAATACGTAACAGTGATTTTTAAAACATTGTATTTTCTATACATTGATTTAAGTTATTGTATGTAAAAGGAACTTATGGATCTTCACGTCAATAGCAACAATCTCTAACTATAAATTAAATTAAAGGTTTAACTAATTTGAATTCAATATTTGTTAGTTAAAAAAAGAATATATTAATTAATATAATTTACAGTAATAAAAGAAATATATGTTTTTTTTTAAATATAAAATAGTGCTTTTATTTAACTGATAACAGTATTGCCAGGTTTCACAAAACAGTCCCATCTATTGGCAGAATGGCTTATAAGATGCTAAAAAAATGTTTAGGACTACGTGAGGGGGGAAGAGGATAGTTTGACAAAAACAGCTATTGAAATATTAAACATTTATTCATAAATGAATACCTCATTATAAAAATTGAGGTTTCCAATTAAAAATGTATTCATAAAAAGTTTAAAATAAATATTAGGAGAGGTATACAAGTCATTAAAAGTTGGGGCTGATCGAATCCATTTGTTCATGATAGCTGTAGACGACCAGCAACAAGTACAAGAAGAAAACTGGAACAAAATACATTCAAGATTACTTGTACTTATTGTAAATAAAGTATATTATAACACATAGTTTTTACCTTATCCAAAATATTTAAATTTGTGAGGACCCATTTTAGTGCAGAATATTTATCTGAGCAGTGTACCGCCAACAAAAAAAAAAAGTTAAAACTAACTGATTAATTGGTTTAAATTGTATTGTTGAAAAGAACTGAACTTTTGAAGAAAACTTTCACTCAGTTAAAAAAAAGGAACATTTGTAAAGTGAATATTTTTATAACTTACTTCCTGTTAACTTTGCATTTCTTCGGAATTAACATACAAACAGTAATGTTTTGGTTTATTTTAAATGTTATATTTCAATAAGCATCATTCAGCCTATTTAAAAAGTGTTCATTTTATTTTTGGTTTTATCTAACAGCTGATGGTTTCAAATAAATAAAGTAAATCCATTTCCTTATAATTGAAAATTTAAAGGCCACTAAGGTGGAGCCCTTTGCTTGTAAGTAAATGAACTCTACAACTTCTCAAAGTTTCATGGAGGTCCAATTATTGGTTTAGTAATGCATTAAGGACAGAAACATATATATTCATTTTTATATATTTTTCAATTCAAAATAATTAACTTTACGGAAATTAAAGTTGATAAATTAAAACAGATGCTGTGTTATTGGAACAGTTCTTTAATTTTGAATGTTAGAGGCAGATCAAATTTCACCATATGAGTGAAGATGGGTTTCGGATGAGTGTAGATGAATGAGCGTAGACAGTGTTACAAACCATGGCTGACTATTCCTCAGCAATTGTCATTTATTAATAGCCCGTTGACAAATGAAAAGCAAAAGGCTTTCAGCTGATTTATTTCAAAATATATTATTATTCTGATTGGAATCGAATTGAGATTCTTCTTTAAAAACTCCGCTACCGACCAATCATAAATTATAATTAATTTAGATAAAATTATTTTATTTGTACGCTCACTTTAAGAGGGCTCTAAAGAGAAAGAAAATATAGAAGTCATGCGACACTGGCGAGAGAAGTTGGTACTACGTCCAGATTTTTTGGGTAAATGAAGAATACTCCACCGGCCAGAGTACAGTGTAGTTCCTAAATAATTTCCTATAGTGTAGATTTTGTATTTGTAGTATTTACATCAGGGCATTCTCAACTACCCCCTCTCCTCGAACGTCTAACCTACTTTGATTGGCTGCTCAAAGAGATTGCCACAAAGAAAATAGTTGATATTTATAATTTTTTATGATTGTTTGTTTTTACAATGGAAAATATTACAATGTTTTTCTTATCGAATTATAATTTTAAAAAGCAATCATCACTAAATACAGTTTTAATCAATAATTACTTATTTATTGATCTAATACCTCTAGTATGAAATTGATTTTTGGAATTTCCAATCCAATATGGTACAATTAGTACAAAATGATATTTAATCTTAAATATAATTAATTTATGTTCAAGGTTTTGTTACTATAAATGTCCTGGAAGAAAGTGTGCAATATGTTACAATCGGACACTCCCTACATATTGACGTAAATTTAATCTAAATAGACCATTTAATAATAAAGTGATGTGCAGAATTAGAAAAATGTATGCTTTATTTCTAGATAATGCTGGTAAATCAATAATTTTATATGTATTATTCGTTATTGACAGGCGATAAATTAATTATTCTTCAAATTGCATTAAAACTAAATTTTAACTATCAATATAGTTTCACGCAACTTACACACACTAAAACATGTTTGGAATTATGTATCTTTGACAATAATCTCTTTAAAATTGAATCAGAAAGTCGTAGCGTTTAAAAACTACTAGTTTGAAATTTAAATAAATACTAAAATTTAAATTACTATATAAAATAAGTTCTTAAATTCATTAATCATGCATGGCAAAAATATTGTTAGTATTTTATTAAATGATTTTAGATTTCCGAAATTCACCAATATAAAAGATTTTATTAAGGTTTACAGCACTATATTGCTAATTTAGGTACAATAAACTTAGTCCTGATATGTTGTTCTAATAAAATTGACCTTGAATATTGTTAAATAAAAGATACCTACATTGAAAACAATGGCTAGAAGAAATATTAGAACAAAAGTATATATAGTAACCATTGAAATAGTTTTAAAAGTAACAGTCTACCTAAATAATGTGATTGAATTTATTACCACTCATCATGTCTAAAAACAAACGGTCGAAAAATATTTATGGTTACCATTCAACTTGGTCGCAAATAAATAGTCGAACAAAACTATGTAAAGTTATCATTAAAATATAGGAAAAAATAAATAGTCAATCAAAATTATGTAGAGTTACCATTCAACGTAGCTACCAAAAATTGTGAAATAAAATAAAATGTTGTATAGTTCCAATCAGATGTAGCTTCAAATAAATAGTTTAACAAACTTGATAGATATATGGATAGTTATTATATTAAAAAGAAAAACAAAAAAGACGTACAACGGTATATACATCAATTACATTACAACTTAAATAGTTTCCCTTATGATCATGTGCCTGTATGAGGGGAACGGGCCACTACCAGCCATACGTAGATTAATAAAAATGTTAAAAATAATACAAATAAATGTATGCATAGATACTATACATGGTAATTATGTATAGTTACAATTAAAAATGAATAAACACAAAAATAATCGAATACATTTATGTGTTGTTACTATTAAAATATTGCTAAATATAAATGGCCCAACAAAATTATGCATAGCTATAATTCAACAAAATTACAGTTGATCATGGCTGAAATAAAATACGGTGTACGGTTACCATTCGACTATGGCTAAAAGCAAATAGTCATATAAAATTATGTATGGATGCCATTCAACATAACTACAAACAAATAGTCAACAGATAGAACAGACTTATTTACCCCCCGAATTGGCTTAGTCAATTAGCTAATAATTAAATCGTTATCTTTTTATTATTGATACGAAAAACTATTTTAGTTAAAACATTTTATCATACTTAGAGAAAAAAATACTATTTTAGTGATAACATTTTATCATACTCAGAGAAAAGTATTTTAGTCATAACATTTTATCACACTCAGAGAAAAACCATTTTAGTGATAACATTTTATCATACTCAGAGAAAACTATTTTAGTGATAACATTTTATCATACTCAGAGAAAAACTACTTTAGTGATAACATTTTATCACTCTCAGAGAAAAACTATTTTAGTTTTAACATTTTATCATACTCAGAGAAAAACTATTTTAGTGATAACATTTTATCATACTCAGAGAAAAGTATTTTAGACATAACATTTTATCATACTCAGAGGAAAACTATTTTAGTTATAATATTTTATCATACTCAGAGGAAAAATATTTTAGTGATAACATTTAATCATACTCAGAGAAAAAATACTTTAGTGATAACATTTTATCATACTCAGAGAAAAGTATTTTAGTCATAATATTTTATCATACTCAGATAACAATATTTTAGTTACAACATTTTATCATACTCAGAGAAAAGTATTTTCGTCATAACATTGTATCATACTTAGAGGAAAACTATTTTAGTGATAACATTTTATCATACTCAGAGAAAAACGATTTTAGTGATAATATTTTATCATACTCAGAGAAAAACTATTTTAGTGATAACATTTTATCAAACTCAGAAAAAACTATTTTAGTGATAATATTTTATCATACTCAGAGAAAAACTATTTTAGTGATAACAATTTATCAAACTCAGAAAAAACTATTTTAGTGATAACATTTTATCATACTCAGAGAAAACTATTTTAGTGATTGCATTTTATCATACTCAGAGAAAAACTTTACAGTTTGCAAAGGTCGAACAGTAACTTACGACACACGATTATCACTGCTATAACCGAATACCACACGTCTGGTTGGGTGGTTGTAATTAGGAAGACGACCATCAAAATGATTCTGAGCACTAGCAGTACTGTTGCGATCCACACGTAATAGAAAACATATCTCTTTCGTAGCTGTAAAATAAAAATGAGACATATAACATGATTACAGATGTTTAATCATTCATAAAATGATAACCATTTACATTAGTTTATTGACACTTGTAATTCACTGTCTTAAAAATGACACGTTGCTGTTTTGCCTAATGAATATAACTTATAGTTCTCGGAAACTAACAGAGTTTCATAACATGCATCTGAAATGAATAACTGTAATATTCATAAATGTAATAATATTATAATAGTAATTTAATAGTATAATGCTTTTACGTCAAACCATAGTTTATTACAGTGATTCCTTTCACATTTTTGGGTCATTTTCGACAATTGAGGTGTCAAAAAATATCCTTTTATTCATAGTTGTGAAATAAGGTCTTCATTATTCAATTTATTCACACTTAAAGGCCCAGGTTGTCCTCAAAGTTCGTTTTTAACACAAAATAATATGAAAATAGATTTAAATGAATGTGAAAATACAACATGGGAATATAACTATAAAAACAAATTAAATGAAAATGTTGGCAATAGCCCAAGTTAAAACACGTGGTTATAACATGTGACAGCAATATTGAGTAAACACGTATACATATTGAATAGATATTATTTATACGTATATAAATATTTATTGCATACATAAGTAGCAACGTAAGTGCAGTGAATGGACTATTTCAAAAAAATTGTATATATTATGGTTTTACTTGAAATAGCGCTTAAAATAGCAGATCTACTCTTATTCGTAATTAACAGTCGTAAAGCGAGGCCTAAGGCCGAGGAGTCACGAGCGTAGCAAGTGACTAGGTTGGCAGAAGTGGGCAGGGTGTTCCCTAGTAATACTGGAATGGAGTAAAAAGCTTCTTTTAATCCCTTTACAAACTAAAACTTACGCTTTTTTGAATATGGTCATATGGAAGTGGGAGATTTTTGGGTCTTCAAAAGATATTTTTTTTAACATGTCACCGAGAAGCCCGAGTTGAATTCCTAATAAGTATCACAGAGAAAAATTATTTAGTTTGAAGTTTTTATTTTCACCTATTTTTTCAAAAACTAAGACCATGTATTCAAAATATAAAAAGCCAATCCAATTCGCAATATGATAACGGTTAAAATTACTCCTCATTCACAACTTTTGGTGAGTATATAATGAAAAAATATGGATTCGCAAATAACATTGTTCTTATGGAACTAATTCCAACATGGCCGACAGACTCTGCAGACTCTTAAAGTAGCCTAAGTATATAATAAGCATTCAACCCTCTCTATGCACGTGGGTCTGACGTGAAGGTATGACATGTAAGTAAGAGGTTAGGTATAGATAAAACTACTGTAAAAGGCGTGTGGACAGCGCATGCGTGACAGATTCGGTCTCCGACCACACGCAGTCACCTAATGATGTACAGTCTTAGCTAGCAATCTCTATTACTTTCTACATGCCGTATACGTTAGATCTGTTATCGTGATCTCAAGTCAGTTTAATTAATGTATTTAAATGTATCGTTCTAAGGAAATACATCACAAACTAAAAACTACGTATTTAATTTATCATAATGCATACAAAATGTAAATTTGAACAAAATCCTTTTGTCAATTTTTAAATAAATAAAAACCTTCATATTACATTGTAAATCATTTTCATAATTATTTATTTTCAACATCATTAAAAAGACAAATACACAATGAGTATTACATATTATAATAAAAAGCATCCATAATTTTTACAGCAATCGTAATTTTTATTGAGAATGAATCATGAACTGGAGCTTAATCAACAGGCAAACTAATAGACTTGACTGTATTCTGAAGCATGCTTCCGCTGGAGAGGAACTGTGGTAGGATAAGTTATCCGCCTCTCTTACACCACCCGTCATACGTGCCATTTACTCTCCGTTCACACTTTAGTTGAGACTGTGGGCGCTGAATTGCCGCCCATGCAATTGTAATGGAGCTTCCGCGCTACTAGCCAAGTACAAAAATTTCACAGATTCTGAATTTATATCAGACAAACTTACTTCTACGTTAGTTTTAAGTAGTTTTTTGTTAGTAATTTGTGCGTTGTAATAAATTACCAAATATTATAAATATATAAAATAAATCAGTAATGTTGTTTTATTTTATAAAGCTGATTATAACTACAAAAAATATTTACTCAAAAAAAATCTTCATCATTTTCAAATAAAATAAATCTTACGAGTATTTTATAATGTGTCTATTGTTTTGTTTTGATTTTTTATGCTCATATTTTTTAGTGTTTTCAATTTTATTTGAAAACACTAAAAAAAAAAATTAGTGGCAACATAAATTTGTAAAATTAATGACAAATTATGTTGCCTTTATTAAATACAGTTACTGTAATAGATATTAACTGAGCTTTAATAAATACTCTGCTGTCTATATTAATTAATTTTAAATTCATTTTACATGAATTATGATTCCCACTATCGATGACAGTTACACTGAGAGCGATATAAAACGTCGTTTTTTTATATTTGATGTATTTAGGATAGACAGTAGCACGGCGACTGTCCATAGCCCACACAGTCTCAACTAAAGTGTGAACGGAGAGTAGTTTTAGTTTATTTTTAGTGATCGAATACTTAAAATATTTACTGTGTCAATCTACATTAGATGAACCATTGTAATAATTAACATATATTTACCGTATACACTCCATAGAGCAGTATGACAGCTGCAAGAAACTGAACCAAGGAGACAATCACATCGACCCAAAAGTTTCCAGAGGTTACTGAAAAACAATAATTAAATACAAATAAATCAATGTTTTATGAAGAATTAAAGTGGTTTTAATTTAATAGAAAATCGGGTTACACATTTGGGGCATAATTTTGTTAACAATAATTTACGTTACACAAATATAAAAATTTATGTCAGACTTACACCAATTATTAGATTACTTGTTTTCCATATATTTTCTTATTTTACTTTTAAACTATCACTCATGCATATCTTTTATGATATGGCTGGAATGGTCAGTCATCTTGGATCCCCCATAAGTATATATTTGTTTCAATAAAATTATTCTTATGTGTGCTATTATGTTGATATTTTTATGTTGAATTCTTAATATAATTTTATAACTGTACGATATTTACGTAATTTAGTAATATGTATAAAATATGAAACACAAAAACATAAACATGACACAAATGTTTTACACATGTGATTAATTACTGTATTATTTTTTATTTGGTGACAAATTACTTTGATTTAAATTGTTTTTAGTTGTACGTAAAAATCAAAAAAAGTACCGGAATGTTAAATAGTTTTCAGCTTACACGTACATTGGCATTGACTCACCCGCCCGCCCATACACGCACAGTGGCATTGACCCACCTACCCACCCATACACGTACATTGGCATTGACTCACCCGCCCACCCATACACGTACAGTGGAATTGACCCACCCACCCACCCATACACGTACATTGGCATTGACTCACCCGCCCACCCATACACGTACAGGGGCATTGACCGACCAACCCACCCACCCATACACGTACAGTGGTATTGATGATATATATATGGGGGGAAGAAGACATGTCCATCAAAATAAAAATAAAACAACGTATACGGAAGCTCTTTGTAAAAATATTCCTTTACAAGACTTTATTACAAGCACAGTGGTATGGTAATAATAAATACCATTTTTATTGTACTAGTTTTAATAAATAGAAGAAATGGAAGCATTATAACGATCTTAAAACCCAATAATCAATACAAATCAGGAATTTATTTTAGAATTTATCAAAATTTAATTCGTTAAATCGGTTCATCAAAAAACATTCTAAAGGAACAATACTGGAGCTATGCATTTACTTTATTTCAGAACATTTATTTAACATTGTTCTTATAAAAAATAGATTCACACTGGCCGGAAACCAGGCAAAATCACCTGAAAGTTTGGTCACTCATAAACTCTCTTTATAATTTTCTTTAATTAAAAAAAGGGCTAACTTATTTCAATAATTTGCCGATAATCTTTTCTTGGCCACATTTATCACGTTAGAAACATAGGCATACTATATCCCCAATTATATTATGCAAATATATTTTGATTATATTTAAAACTTTGTAGGTCAGCCTTTATTGCTAACCTTGGCGTAATACTTTTCGTCTATACATACTGGAATATGAGCTGAATCACGTATAAAAGTGTCATAACTCGTAGTAATTAAATAATTTATAAAGAATTATCTTAGTAACTTTATTTCATTAACATACATCATAATACCACAATGTGTTTGTAACACCTAGCAACACATAATCATAGCAACTTATACAAAACCTATGTTAATTAATATCTATCAAAAAGGAATATTTATCTCAGTTATAGCCGGAATCATTAAAATATCCCAAAGGTAAGACGTTTGTCTTATGAATGTAAGAGTTCCCAAAAGTACTTTGAGATACGTGCCGGGGATGGTATGACGAGCTAAATCGGCAATCCAAGGGTAAGAAGACAAAACGTTCTTGCCACTAGCTAACGTACCTCGACCCATAAACTCTTGGAGAAAATTTCTGGCAAGTCTCGTTAGTTCCTGGGAAGTTAGTGAGATTAAGGTTTTGCTGTTGGAAAGTTAAAATCAATCCATATAATGCACTTTAAAACATTTTTTTCAGCTCTACATATAATAACGTTGTTTTGAATATGGGTAAATAGACCAGAATTTGAAGTTTTTGTGAAGCACACACTGAACCGTACATAAAAGATAAACACCAGGCTTTGTTGACTTTTAGTCTGGTTACAGCTTCAGACGATACACGAAAGCCTTTAACGATGCTACATACATCCTTTTGGTTACACAAGGCTAAGACAATTTATCAAACAAAGCTTATTCTTTAATGATAATAAATAAGTCTCTCCCAGTGCCAATACGCACAATAATCCTTGAGACCATGCACCTGTTTCGTTTTTCTAATTACCCTGATATTTAAGTAGGCCTATTTGATTGTCAAGACGTGTTCAGTAATAATGCCTTTAGAAAAGGCAAGACCGAGTATGTTGTTTGTTATCATTATAAATTTGTCACACCTGCTAAATTTTGAGATGTGACCTCACCAACTAACCTAGAGGGCATGCTACCTCTAACCACACTGATGCGGATGTTACTTATACTGACGTTCAAGGAGGATAAGCGGTCTTACTCTGGAAAGGAGGCAGCCTGAACAAGACGAACTTGAGCTGGATGGAACAGAAATAAAACTCTTTACCTAAAGGTGTTAAACTAATCCTAATTGCATCCCACCACCAACTTTATCTGCAATTACCCGTTTACAAGAGTTACTTTGTTGCATGTAATGTTCACTATCTTGTAATATTTCCCTTCCCAGAGTCATGCGTATTTTTCGCCGACGTGATAAGTTCGATGAGGCTATCAAGATCTTTTCCTCTTCCAGATATCTGCCAGCTCACTTCTATAAATAGACTGTGAACCCAACCCATAAGTGGTACAACCACTTCGTGATAAGTTCGGTGGTACTGATAAACCACTTCCCACTGCCATCTTATCTACAAACTCACTGCTTTACGGTCAGATATTGTTCGTAATATCCATCGTCATCGTCTTGTAATACCTTACGGATGGTGATTGCATCGTTTTTATGAACACAAATCCCAAAATTGAGAACTTTCAGAACTCAAGCTCATGTCACAAGAACTTCTCATAGATAAAATGATCATATTGCTTCTTCTTAGCAAATAAATAGTACCATTTATTTTTTACGATGGGTAAAAAGAGTTTGTTACATTATTATTATTTTTCACAGTTTAAACAAACAATTTCCGTATCTTAAACCAATGGACTAACATAGACCCCTACAACAATCAATTTCCGTATCTTAAAACGATGGACTAACATAGACCCCACAACAATTAATTTCCGTATCTTAAACCGATGGACTAACACAGACATCACAACAATCAATATTTCCATATCTTAAACCGATGGACTAACATAAATCTCACAACAATCAATTCCGTATCTTAAACCAATGGACTAACATAGACCCCCACAACAATCAATTTCCATATCTTAAACCGATTTACTAACATATACCCCACAAAAATAAATTTCCTTATCTTAAACCGATGGACTAACATAGACCCCCACAACAATCAATATCCGTATCTTAAACCGATTTACTAACATATACCCCACAAAAATCAATTTCCGTATCTTAAACCGATGGACTAACATAGACCCCCACAACAATCAATATCCGTATCTTAAACCGATTTACTAATATATACCCCACAAAAATCAATTTCCGTATCTTAAACCGATGGACTAACATAGACCCCCACAACAATCAATTTCCGTATGTTAAACCGATGGACTAACATAGACCCCACAACAATCAATTTCCGTATCTTAAACCAATGGACTAACATAGACCCCACAACAATCAATTTCCGTATCTTAAACCGATGGACTAACATAGACCCCCACAACAATTAATTTCCGTATCTTAAACCGATGGACTAACATAGACCCCCACAACAATTAATTTCCATATCTTAAACCGATGGACTAACATAGACCCCACAACAATCAATTTCCGGTTCAACACAAGTATGTTAAACCGATGAACTAACATAGACCCCACAACAATAAATATTTGAGTGGCATACAAGTATTTAAAACAATGTCCTAATGTTTATTGTACGCTAACAAACTACTTACCGGATATACTCTGCTCAGTTCCATTTACTTTTAAGCTAATTGCTGCCAAAAGGTTTAGACCAGGAAATATCTGAAACATTGAATGTAAGCTATTCACATATTTATGTAATAGCGGATACCACAAAATTAAAAACAGTAAATATAATATTTGTTAGTATTAAAACACAATGAGGATATTCTAATGTTTACTTAGATTTTTAGAATACATCTGGGAGTAATGAATGTTTAAAAACTAAATACAAATGTAATGTTAAATACATTGGCGATGATAAACGCATTTTAACTATTACATCAACTTAGAATAACAATATCTCTTTTTAGTATATTTACATGTCCAATAGTTTACGTAAAAATATTATTTAATTAATACTAAAAAATGTATATTCCATCTACGATTGTTCATTGCTATACACTAAAACTGTTACAATTAAGTAGTGATAAAATTATACCTCTTAATTAACAAATGTTAAGCAGAATGATTTAAAGTTTTTCAGACTATCTTATGAATTTCATGATATAAAATATAATCCTCTTAAATGATACAGATACAAGATTAGTTCTCAAAATATTATAAGAGTTCTTGGATTATTATAAATTATTGCTTGTGAAAATTTTATTGTTTTTTTACAAGTACACAACTTCATTTAATATTCCTTTTAAACTAAATTAAAATATAATTTATTTTGCCAGATTGAGTGCTCAACACTTATTTATGGACAGAATAACAATTACCTTTAGTAAATATATAGCGTTTGGCTTCTTGTAAGCTCCATTTATTAATTTACAAATATAAAACTCTGTGTTATATACCTAGAATAAATGCCAAAAATGTTCATATATTATTAAAATTATCGAGTGATCTCCTGCCATAAAGTGATCCAATGCATCAAATCATTTAAGGCCTGCCTCAATGATTCTAATTGTGCTAATCCCTCTGTAAAACTGCACTGAAGGCACTCTGTAACTATGTGATCCATTGTTTATATAGAGTCCTCGCAATCACAAGACTGATCTATGTCAATTTCCATTTGTATTTCCAGTAGTTACATCTGCCTACTCCAGTTCGGAACCGATTCAACAACGTCCACTCTCCACGAGAGAGGTTCATCCCTCCTACAAGGTATTGACGGATCATCATTAAGGAATATATTTTGCCCAGCTAGTATTGGGAGAGAAATTAGATTTGCTCAACTGGAAAGCAGTAAGTGGAGGTGGGTTTTGACATTTTAAGCAACCGTTCTGACGTGGGAGATCCTGGGTAGTAGGAAGGTGCTGGGTACTCAAGATCTTATTGAATTCTTTAAGACGTCTTAAAGAATTTCTGACGTACGGTCTCTGGAGGAGCTATGTTGCACTGCAGTGAGAGCCAAGGAAGTGAAGTTGCCATAAGAGTAACCCTTATAGCTCTCATGACCCTGTTGGAAATCAATCGCTTTAGTATGTACGCTGTTTGTCAATATGGGAGCACTGTATTTAGAACCTGAGTAAACCAGTGACAAAGCAGTTGTACACAGGATGTGTGCGTTGGCTCTCCAAGTATCTCCGGCAATATAGCAATAATGTAGTAGGCTACATATGATTAGGTACAATTTTAGATGACTACACATATGTAACAGTTTTGAGTGCAACAATTATTAAGTAATGGAGCGGAATTAATAAGTCCTGATTACTTTACATTGTACATGTATGGGTGGGCGGGTGGTTCATTACCACAGTACGTGTAGGGTGGGCGGGTGGTTCATTACCTCAGTACGTGTATGGGTGGGCGGGTGGTTCATTACCACAGTACGTGTATGGGTGGGCGGGTGGGTAACTACCACAGTACGTGTATGGGTGGGTCATTACCACAGTACGTGTATGGGTAGTTTTGAGGCCATAAACCTTAATATCTTGAAAAATAAACATAGCAGATAGATCAGTCTTAAGCACATGTGTCAATTGCTTTAGTATGTGCGCTATTTAGCCATACGGGAGCACTGTACTTAGCAGCTGAATAGTGACAAGTACGTAGGACGTCTGCGTTTGCTCCCAAAATAGTTCAAGTAATATAAAGGTAGTACATCTGCCCTGGTTTTAATTTTAGCTGCTAGTGTTTAAAGATGGACTTTAAACGTTAGCAATCGATCCAACGGTACTCAGAGGTACTGTAAATGATCATTGTGGTGGGGTTTTATACCATTTAGAAAGATGTTCAGTTTTCTATTAGGCAGTCTGTTACTTAGGTGGAGGGAGGCCACTTCGGTTTTTTATGGGTTAGGATTCAGCTTCCAGATTCTAAAATAGTCTTTGAAGGTTGCAAGATCACTTGTAAGTGTTTTCTCAGTAGCAGTGAAGTCATTGTTGTGATAAGATAAAGCAATAACGATATTGCTTTACAATTGATATTTAGAGACGACTCTATACATCAATTGTCTAGACTTTGTGATTTTTTGATGTCAGCGGTATATAAGTTGAACATAATTGGAGCAAGTACAGATTCCTGTGGCATACCATCTTTCAGCAGTCTAAAAGAGCTTTCCTCACGAACGAAACAAACTATTATTAGCCTGGAACAGAGCATTTGTTCCAAAGTTCACAAAAGAAGGGACAGAAAAGGATAACATTGTAGAAGTTTAACAAAAAATCATTGATCCGTTTTGTGTCATAAGGTGCCGGAAGATCAACAAAAGCTGCAGATGTTTTTAACTGCATTTCAAACATAACCTCGATAACTGATATCAGAGCTACGTTCAGGTCACTACAACTTCAGTTCTACAACACTTATCATGGACAGACTATGAATTATCAATAGTAATAATTATATAAAGAAAATATATATTTAAAAAAATAATAAATAAACCAATTATTATTTATAGTTAGTCTTTTTCTTCATATTTTCATTATGTACATAATGAATAAAAATTAATGTCTTAATCAAACTACAAGAAAATTAAAGCTTAAAATTTTTGAAGTATATTTAAATAAAACAGTGACGAAATTGAATACAACTCAAGTTAATATCATCAACAGCTAAATATCTTACAAAGGATTGGCTCACTTCTCTTTTATTGGTTCTTATGAAGTATGTGTCGAGATATGTTATCCTGTGATAACCTCGTTTGATAAGATATAGAATTGGATGGGAAAACCGTTGTAGCAAACCATTGTGAATGTTTGTTTATAAAAAAATATTTTCCTTTGAAATGAGCCTGTAATATATATTTCATATATATATATATATATATATATATATATATATATATATATATATATATATATATGTTAAACAATATGACCATATTCCATATATATACAATTAAAACTCTAACAGATGACCCAACGGATTTTTCAAATATCATTTTAGCACGATTGGACATTAATTTGCTGTCAAACGCAGTTGCAGCCTTACATATAATGAAAATATTTTGAGACCTATTTTTAACTAAAATGTTTTTTGAATGTGCATTAATGTCTCCTTCAACTGTGATTAGTATACATGTTTGTTAATCAAAGTACAGAAAGATTGGGGTGCAAATTATTTAGTTTTTCACAACAGAAATATATATGATAGGGCAATACTATGATAAATATAAAATAATGATAGGAAAGCGAAACGTACAAATAAATATAAATAAATTATTTATTTTATAATAATATAAAGCTATTGAAGTTTATGATGACTTTTTTACTGAAGCAATAAACTGTACAGTATTGTAACATTTGTTGAATGTATGGATTATAATTATTATTATAAGTACGTTATGTACGTTTGATATACTCTTGTCAATAATTTATTTCAGCTACTTGAAACGGTATTTTTATGCAAAATAATTTTAAAAATAATAATAATAATAATGCCAAACTATACACCTCAGAATTTGAACATGAATGATTTTACTTAACCCAGTAAGAATTTTTTTTAAAGTCAAGGGTAAAAAGGGTGTGGACTGCGCATGCGCAACAGATTTAACCCCACCCCCTTAACAGACAGTCATGAGATGATGTAAGGTCTCTACTATCATTCTTATTTATATTTATATGTGTAACAGAGTTTTGTATTATATCAGCTATTATTATTTTTAATCAATTTATTGACTTTAGTAAACTTTGAACGCCACTGACGATAAAATAATTCTGTTTGGTTTTAGTATTTTGTTTTTTTCTCATTTCTTTATATTATTTATTTAATTTTTAAATGCTTACCACTTGTATCCATCCAATAATGAGACTTCCAGTTCGTAAACTGGCACAGAAACAACAGTTGTTTGTAGTTATCATGTTTTAGCCGGCTTGACCTAAACATCAATGTGATTATTATATATTAGAGAATGTATAGTAATTATAATAGGCATTCATTAACAGACTTCAATTTATACACAGGGTGTCCCGTAAGTACTGACCAAAACTTCACGAGGTTATACCATAGGTCAAAACAAACAATTATCATCATATAATGTATAGTCCCATCTTGCTTAGTTTTCTGTCTGTCTGTATGTAAGTGTTTTTTAGAAAATAATTTATATCTTCAAAAGGGTTTAAGATATCAAGTTGAAACTTTGTACCGTATTAGTATACATCTAAAATAAAATTTTCAAAATTATATCATTTACATAAACAAAATGGTGGCCATTTAAAACTTTAAAAGCCTAATAACTTTAAAACAAGTGATGTTATAGAAAAATTACAAGAGACATATAAAATAGCCCCTTTTAATACAAAAATGTTGCTACCAGGATTATTTTTCTACAATAAGTTGTTACAGAAATAAGTAAGATTTCTCAAGTAAAGGTTTGTGTTTTATTCGAAATTATTTGAAAACACATTAGAATTTTGAATAAAACACAGACCTTTACTTGAGAAATCTTACTTATTTCTGTAACAACTTATTGTAGAAAAACCCAACTTCAGAAAGACCCACACATTCAAACTTGGGATTTCATTCATTAGATATCTGACATACTTTAAACCACCTCTACAACTTTTAGGGAATCGCACAAAGCATATTAAACAATACTTCCCCATCCAAGTTCGAGATATCATTCATTAGATCTCAAAAACTATATAATTATCTCTAATCTAATCAGATTTAATCTCTAAACTATATAATTATCTCTAATCTAATCAAATCTAGTATCTAAAACTATATACTTATCTCTAATCTAATCAGATATAATCTCTAAACTTTATAATTATCTCTAATCTAATCATTCATTAGATATCTGACATACTTTAAACCACCTCTACAACTTTTAGGGAATCGCACAAAGCATATTAAACAATACTTCCCCATCCAAGTTCGAGATATCATTCATTAGATCTCAAAAACTATATAATTATCTCTAATCTAATCAAATCTAATATCTAAAACTATATACTTATCTCTAATCTAATCAGATATAATCTCTAAACTTTATAATTATCTCTAATCTAATCATATCTAATATCTAAAACTATATAATTATCTATAATCTAATCAGAACTAATTTCTAAACTATATAATTATCTCTAATCTAACCAGATCTAATCTCTAAACTATATTATTAGAGTCTGTCAAGTAATGATGTATTTCTACCATATTACCGAAGGGTAACTAACCCTTTCTAATTTGTTTTTCAATTTACAACCAATCTACTTTTGTCTAAATTTGATTTTTTTACAAGAAAGCTACGTGATGGATATACATTAGTTGACGGTATTATTATATCTTGGTCTAACAATTATGTTAATATTTCTTTCATTTCCTTCACTTTAGGAGCAGCTTAAGGATATGTTCTTAAACTAACAACTTGTGTGTCTTTAACCTTTAGTTTGACTTCTGTATTAATAACTTCCCTATTTTTGTTGTAAATACATCTGGATAGCTACGTACTAAATTTAACATCTTTATAACAGTATATACTGGTCTCAAAATTTTAGAGTTTTTTGAAATGTTTGACTTTTTAGAAAATTTCGAATTTTTACACACACACACACACTTTTCTCGAAATTTTTTAAAATTTTCAAATGTTATCGAAAAGTTTGACTTTTCTTGAAATTTTCAAATTTTTGGAAATGTTCAACTATTTCTTAATTTTCAGATTTTCCAAAATTTTAACTTTTTTCGAAATTTTCGAAATTATTAGAAATTTTCGACTTTTTCAAAATTATTAGAAATTTTCGACTTTTTCAAAATTTTTAAAATTTTCGACTTTTCTCAAAATGTTCGACTTTTCTCAAAATGTTCGACTTTTTCGAAATTTTTTACTTTTTAGACATTTTCAACTTATCACACACACACACACACATACAACATATATTTCTTCATATATTTACAACCTATATATATTTGATTATACTCTGTACTATTTAAAAACGTACAGTGTTCTTTCATTAGGGGAATATTTACATCTGGTTTAAATTTAAAAATACTTTGATTTTGTGCCAAATTAAGTATAATGAATCTGTATCTCTCATAAAGAAGTTTTTTAATAAGATATCTGTATTTAATTTAGGCATAACATATAATTGTTTACACTATGTAAATTTAAAAGCCTTTATTTTCATTACACAACAACTTGTTATTTTTAAACTACTATTGTCTGCTGAATAACATGACATCTGATCGTCTAAATATTTGTTTATTATTTTATGACTTTTTAAAGAATCAAACATATTTTTATCAATACAATTTATAGAAGAACCAGAATCTAACAGTGCATTTATTTTTATTTTATGACTTAAATTTACACTTATGACAGACTTAGTTAGTTTTGTAAAGAGACTAATTAAAAGGTAATCCAGTGGCTTATAACAGAGGAAAAATGAGTGAAACTGTTTGCTCTTGACTTGGATGAAAAACATAAATGTATATTCAAATTTAGAATAGTCTGCATTAAGTCAAAATATAAATACTACAAAAGTTATGTTAATTCTAAAACTACTTACACCAGTTGTCTACAGATTCTGGATTGCTACAACTCAACACGGCTGTGCACCACCTGTTATCTGTCCAACTGACTGAGAGGAGTGGTGTTCTGATAAGCACCTTTTACACCAATGCGGAAGATTAGTCAGCGTTTACACCGTAATATCTCTGAGTCATATGATGTTTTAGAGCGTAAACTGATAAAATTGTATGAGCCAAAAGATTAATCAGTTATTTTTTGGGACTTGGGAAAACCAATGTGTTTAGTGATAATTCAGTTCATCGTATAATTTGTGTACGTACTAAATAGACATGAGTTTTTTTATCGGTTACTTAAAGGCTAATTGCAGTAACGTTTTAAGGTGTCAGTTTCGTTTTTAGTACAGACACAACATCCTCTCAATGGTTGCCATCGGCATGGATAATTGAATCTTTGAAAAAAGTTGGGTGATGGTGTTGGGTGTTAGATATGGGTATTGTGTGTTGGAGTTAGATGTGGGTTGGTTGTTGGTGTTGGGTGTTGGTTGTGTGGGTGTTGGTGTTTGGTGTTGGGTATTGGTGTAGGTGTGGGTGTTAATATTAGGTGTTGGATGTGGGTGTTGTATGTTGGTGTTGGATGTGGGTTGGTTGTTGGTGTTGGGTGTGGTTGTCAGTATTGGGTGTTGGTTTTGTGGGTGTTGGTATTTGGTGTTGGATGTGGGTTGGTTGTTGGTGTTGGGTGTGGTTGTCAGTATTGGGTGTTGGTTTTGTGGGTGTTGGTATTTGGTGTTGTGTGTTGAGTGTTGGATATCAGTATAGGTGTGGGTGTTGGTGTTGGGTGGGTGTTGGCTAGGGGTGGAAATTGTCTAGGGGAGACTGGGTATCAAACTTATCTTACCAAAACTAGAACAAAAATTAGTGGTTTGGATTCCACGATAGACTACAAGTCCCTTAGTTGCTTTGTTTATAATACTTTTAATAAATATCCATTTTTAAAGATCAGTTGACATTAGGTAGTAACAATGATTACACTAATCTCGATAATTTTAACACCTATTTACCCTCATAAATCGATGTTTAAGTTGATAATAAGTAAATAAATTATCTAATGATCATTGCATTGTTTTATTTAGTTGTTCATTTTAATTTATCATTAACATGTGTATGTTATTGTATAATATTAAATTGTATCATTATTTAAAACTTTTTAGTTCATACGAAAAAACAGTGTACTGTTAGAATATTAAAAGCCTTTCAATCACGAATGTTTTTTAATCTTTTTCAACTATTTTTTTTAATGGTTTTAGCGATTTTAGAAAATGTTTAGTGTACCCCTTATCAGAGTACAAAACAACTCACTGAGGGATGGTAAAATCGTTTCGTAAATAATTTATTTTATGATTTAAATTGACTGAACTGTTATAATATATGACAAAAAACTTTTGCTGTAAAGATACTTTAACATTACACTGTTTAAAAAGTAAAATTTACCTAAAATAATTGAAAAAAAATATTCTATAAGAAAATCACCTTTTTTATAATTGTTTATGTAGTATTAATCATGATGGACACTTCCCATACTTTTATATTATGAATCATAATATCCACTACAATAATAATAAACTATGTTTGTTCAGTACGTACAGTTTAGGCATTATTAGATTGATAGGCAGCATTTGCTTACTACGTCATTTTTGTATCGTCCTTTATACAGGATATAGTGACTCATACGATCAACGAATAAAAAGTATTATTGGTAATTATAACGCAATACAACAATAATATTAAGTGTGAAATTGCTTTATTATTACACGATAACGTTTCCATAAAGTTAAACTTACTCTTTGAACAATTCTTTGAACTTTATTAGCTTACGCCAATGTATGTCCGCTGTAACGGACTGTAATGTAAGCAATGTAACTATTGTATGTAACCGTTTTTCTTAAAAAAAATCAAGAAACAGTTCATCTTTTATCATGCACAATGCAACTTTGCACAAAATGCAGAAAAAGTTTAGTTTTCCTTTTACACCCAAGAGTTTACAATGTGATTGCTTTTCTCTTTGATCACATCTGGTAAATGGTACCACAGTGCGTGTATTGGTGGGTGGATGGGCCAGTACTACAGTTCGTGTATGTGTGGGCGGGTGGGTCAATACCACTTTACGCGCCTGCTTATGAGTCACTATAAGTACCACGGTGAGTCTACTTATGACTTGCGAGTGGCAACTCCGTTTTTAATTGAATAAAGCCGAGTGGCCACTCACAAAATGGAGTATCCACTCGTGAAAAAGCGCGGCTGCTCCCTAGCAGACTCACCGCTGCCGAGTGTGTACTGAAGTAAGTTTATTATGGCTGAATTTATGCCAATATTTACACGTACAATTTACAATGTTCGGAGAGAGTCGAGGAATTATGACTATTGATATGTGCATCAAATTGCATAGTTATATGAATTTTGTAAATAAAGTGTTTCGTAACAATAAAAAGAAAATCTCAGCGCCTGCAAACTAACCGATACTCCTTCCGTCATACATTGTTAGTTGGAGATGGGCGCCGCGGAGGGGGAGGAGGAAGGCCACGACCTTGATTGGAATGCGGAAATCTGGGTCACTAGGTTATCTCATCGATGGTTATCAGTTGTTTGAATGGGTTAAAGAGGTTTAAATTTCCGCTCTCCACTACAGCTTAAAGTAACGAACTGTTATATTTTGAATGGTGTTTCTTTATAATTTTACGACTCTGCTGGTCAATCAGTATAAACCAATAAACAGATGTAGTTTCTATAAACCAATAAAGTTTCTTGTATCAGACTCTACTACTGTTAGTGGAGCAGTGAACCTACCTGCTTATGAGTCTACACATTGTAGTCTACACATTGTACAATCACATGAGTGATATCACATTAACAAGTTTCTTGTATCAGACTCTATTACTGTTATTGGAGCAGTGACCCTTCCTCCTAAAGAGCGGACTATGTTGAGTCACTTTGGAACTAGTGAAGGAACAAGTAACAATTGGAAATATAACTTGGGAATGGTAAACGATCAAACATAAATGAGTAATAGATATGCAAAACTCTTTGGTCAATGTCATATGTTATTTACTCACGTATATATAAATAAATACTGAAACTCCATGTACCAAACTTACAGACATCTAATTTTAAAAACCTGATTTTTCCGAAAACATACAATTTAATTTCACCAAATGAATAGTCAGTTAACAGAACACGAATAAATATGGCGATAAACCTGATATTTCACTGATTAAGAGTCCACTACACTAATTTGTGTCCTCCAAAAGTAGACTTACAGATTTGTCTAGACTTTGAAATGTTTTTATCTAAGAAAACAAACTGATTTCAATCGAAATATTTTTAATGTTTTATATATATATATATATATATATATATATATATATATATATATATATATATATATATATATATATAAGCCATTACCACTCATCACTATTTCTACAAAACCATACGTCCAATTGACTTATATTTTGTACATAGGTTTATCTTGGCCCCTAGAGGTTTCCTCTTTGATCTGAGGACTCCGTCCCACTCGCCTCCAAAATTCCCATGGTATTTTTATGGAGCTAAATTGATTGATTAATTTAATTAACAGCTGTTACACATAAAACAAATAGAATAAAATTGTGGTAGGCTAAATATATTTGGGTACAGTAGTAAACTATACATAACATCAGCTGTTATAAATAGGATATAAATTGGCTACTTTGCAAACTAAAAGGTTTCTGCATATTCCAATTATACAATGAAAACTCAATATTATGACCGGTGAAGCGGGTGACACCTTGCGTGTATGGGTGGGTAGTTCAATACCACCGCACGTGTACGGTTGGGTGGGTAGTTCAATACCACCGTATGTGTATGGGCGGGCGAGTGGGTCAGTAACACCTTGCGTATATGGGTGGGTTGGTAGTGTAAGGGGTGGGTGGGTGATGTCCATAAATACACAAAACTCTAGCAGTGTCCACATGAGTTCGTCCGACTCCAGTAGTTCTCCATGAATACACAAAACTCTAGCAGTGTCCACATGGATTCCTCCGACTTCAGTAGTTCCCCATGAACTAATATAGTGATCGTTGTGACCCACCCACCCACCCATACACATGCAGTGCTACTTATTGTATAAACCATAAGACTAGCCCCTTACAGCAAATAACACTAACTATCGGGAACTTCCATGGCTAAGACCCTAAGGTGGTGGCTTGCCATGCACTGCCAGGTTTAATTTCTGAGCGACTATGAAGTATTGGTCCTCCCACCTACACATACGCGTGCGATGATATTGGCCCAACCACCTGCTGATCCACTAACGCTAGTATTTCCATATCTCCCCAGATTCCAGTGCTAATATAATAAATTTCTCAGGTATCTCCAAAAATACCCAGTTTTTTTATGTAGAACAATATTTCAACGTAGAAAAGTTTTACATATGAATACAAAATAAAGGAATTCTTATTAAAAATTACAAATATGAACAATAAATTGCAAATTGAAGCATTTAGAAAGCTTTTAACAAGTTGAGGTAATCTGAGAGTATGCTGATAAGAATGCTTGTATTTACTGATAGCCTTAACAAGCTCTTATAAGAGTCTACTAAGTTAGATAAATTCGTTCCTCTGTTCCCGGTAGCATGATTCGATACGAGATTCTAGATAGTAACTAAATAATTCTTTACATAAAAATCTTAATATTCTCATATAATATTAAGAATTATAGCTACTTTTTAATAATGTCAAAATTAATAACTTCGAAAACATTTAAAATATATCTAACAACTAGATTACCACAATACCTTCACAGCACCTATACTGCAGTGGTCTTGCCTGTTTACATTTAATCAGTATTACCCAACTGCCCACCCATACACGTACAGTGATATTGACCAACCCACCCATCCATGCACGTACAGTGGTATTGACCCAACCGTCCACCCATACACGTACAGTGGTATTGACCCACCCACCCATACATGCACGTACAGTGATATTGACCCAACCGTCCACCCATACACGTACAGTAGTATTGACCCACCCACCCATACATACACGTAGAGTGATATTGACCCAACCGTCCACCCACACACGTACAGTAGTATTGACCCACCCACCCATACATGCACGTAGAGTGATATTGACCCAACCGTCAACTCATACACGTACAGTAGTATTGACCAACCCACCAGCCCACCCATACACGTACAGTGATATTGACCCAACCGTCCACTCATACACGCACAGTAGTATATATATCTATCCAAACGTACTGCCTTAATTCTTTATTCCTAACCTCACTTTCTACCTAGTTCCTTTTTAATTACCTCACTAACTATGTCAGTACTTAATACCTAACCTTACTACTATCTAAGTAGTTTAACTCTAATCTCACTTACTAGCTCATTCTTTTATTCCTAACCTAACTTTTTACCTAGTTCCTTTTTAATTACCTCACTAACTATATCAGTACTTAATACCTAACCTTACTACTATCTAAGTAGTTTAACTCTAATCTCACTTACTAGCTCATTCTTTTATTCCTAACCTAACTTTTTACCTAGTTCCTTTTTAATTACCTCACTAACTATGTCAGTACTTAATACCTAACCTTACTACTATCTAAGTAGTTTAACTCTAATCTCACTTACTAGCTCATTCTTTTATTCCTAACCTAACTTTTTACCTAGTTCCTTTTTAATTACCTCACTAACTATGTCAGTACTTAATACCTAACCTTACTACTATCTAAGTAGTTTAACTTTTATCTCACTTACTAGCTCATTCTTTTATTCCTAACCTCACTTTCTACCTAGTTCCTTTTTAATTACCTCACTAACTATATCAGTACTTAATACCTAACCTTACTACTATCTAAGTAGTTTAACTCTAATCTCACTTACTAGCTCATTCTTTTATTCCTAACCTAACTTTTTACCTAGTTCCTTTTTAATTACCTCACTAACTATGTCAGTACTTAATACCTAACCTTACTACTATCTAAGTAGTTTAACTTTTATCTCACTTACTAGCTCATTCTTTTATTCCTAACCTCACTTTCTACCTAGTTCCTTTTTAATTACCTCACTAACTATATCAGTACTTAATACCTAACCTTACTACTATCTAAGTAGTTTAACTCTAATCTCACTTACTAGCTCATTCTTTTATTCCTAACCTAACTTTCTACCTAGTTCCTTTTTAATTACCTCACTAACTATGTCAGTACTTATTACCTAACCTTACTACTATCTAAGTAGTTTAACTTTTATCTCACTTACTAGCTCATTCTTTTATTCCTAACCTCACTTTCTACCTAGTTCCTTTTTAATTACCTCACTAACTATATCAGTACTTAATACCTAACCTTACTACTATCTAAGTAGTTTAACTCTAATCTCACTTACTAGCTCATTCTTTTATTCCTAACCTAACTTTTTACCTAGTTCCTTTTTAATTACCTCACTAACTATGTCAGTACTTAATACCTAACCTTACTACTATCTAAGTAGTTTAACTTTTATCTCACTTACTAGCTCATTCTTTTATTCCTAACCTCACTTTCTACCTAGTTCCTTTTTAATTACCTCACTAACTATGTCAGTACTTATTACCTAACCTTACTACATCTCAGTAGTTTACCTTTAATCTCACTTACTAGCTCATTCTTTTATTCCTAACCTCAATTTTTACCTAGTTCCTTTTTAATTACCTCACTAACTATGTCAGTACCTAATCTGTAACCTCACTACTATCTCAGTACTTTACCCCTAACCTCACTTAATACTCTAGTCCTAACTTTATTCCTAACTTTACTTACTACCTCAGGTCTTAAATCCTAATTTCACACTACCTTATTCTTTTGTTTATTACCTAACTAAAAACCTCAGTCCTTTATTCCTAACCTCAGTGAGTACCTCATTCCTTTATTCCTAACGTCACGTACTACATCAGTCATTTATTATTAGCCTCACGTTCTATCTCAGGCCTTCGATCCCAACCTCACTTACTACTTCAATCCTTTAGTTCTAACTTCACTCGATTCTTTGAACATAAATTTACCTTCTGCTTCTAAAAGTATTTTCAATAATTTTAGTATATAGCCTTAATTTACAACTGATGTAGTAAATTAACGATTTATAAAAATACTTGTTCTCGCATATTACAATACTTATTTTGGGAAAGTGGTTTGAGATATGGAAAATGTATTGAAACCAAACTGTAGAAAATGTAATTACTGACCCTATACATTAGTAATTTAAGATCGATTATCAACCGTTTATCCTTAAGGTCCATAAATCAAGCCGTGCTACTCTGTTTTTGAAAAAGGACACCTTATTGTTTACTGGATCAAAGTAATATTTTTATGGAGGTCTCAGACATTAATCGTACTAAGAATAGATATTAAAGAGTTTAAATGTTAAGATTTCTCTTAATTTTTAAGATTAATTGATATTCAGACGATTTTTTATAAGATACATTTAACACTACTTAATTGAGGGCTGCAAATCAAATTCAATTTGATAAAGAATTTACCTTATACGTAAAAATGTTTCTGTTCCTAAAACCGATCCTTAGATACACCGTATACAATGAGCTCACCGTATATATAAACAGCTTTAAAACAGTTTTTATGTTAATTTTCTTATTCTATATTGTGAATTTAACATTTGCACATAATAGTATATAAATTTTGTAATATAACAATACAAATATTTTAAACACAGTCATCATCTTTAGTATTGAACTATTATATTGATCAATACTAAAGATCAATATAATAGCTCAATTATATTGACTAAAATAATCTGTACTGTACAAAACGTCTTCTTCGTAACTTTTCATATATTTTGTCAAAACAAGAATAACGCGAGTTTGGATGTCATTACAACTTTTTTATGGTTATGATAAGGAAATAGTTATATCTGAAATTATATCGCATAATTTTAACTAAGAAAATAGCATATTATTAGTACGATATAATCATTACCACTGTACGTGCACGGGGGATGGTGTATCACTGCCGGTTGAGTTGTGACTTCCGTCTATAGGTCTAGTAGTTGTTTGAATTTGTTTGTACGGATTGAAAATAAATATTATTCTAATACGTGAAGCCCATTTTTTTCAACGTAACCCTCCCTTATTTCTTGACCAATTTAAACGGTTGAGGTGTTAACAACTTTTCTATATGCGTACTTGTACAATAATGTCTTAATTCGTCAATATTGTCACCCTGCAGTGTATGGGGAGGCTGGTTTTCATATAATAATTTTTGTTATGAAGTCTTGTTAAGTTTAAATAGTAAAATAAAAATAATTTTAAAATGTATAACTAGTACTTATAACAACAAATAAAAGAAACTGGATCATTGTAAAATGTTTCATCCACTTTGAGTACGATTTAACAGACAATAAAAATTCCTGAAATAAACTAAACAATGATCAGAGTTAATAACACGAAGCTCAACTTAAAGAAAACAGAAACTGTATAAATAAACAACATTGTTTCTATCCTTCAAGAGAATTAGTTCTACGATAACGATGGTTATCTTACTATCAAATTATTAGTTTGGTTTTCAACATAGTTTTGAAACTGTTAAATTGATTTATATTGTTTTTGTATTAGAGTGAAGCTGTTTATTTCAATATTTGTTTTCTATACTTTGTTTTAAATTCTACTAACATGTTTCAAATAACTTTTAGTTTTAAATATCTATCAAATCCTCCACTAAACTAATTTTATATTTTGAATTAAAACGCATACAAATTAACTTAATTGTTTGATTATAGAATTATAAAATATGTATCATATATTGTGATTTACGACAGTGGAGTGAAAAAATTAAGTCATGAAGAATGCATTTTTCAAGCTTTTCAATTACAAACCCCGTTTATCAGTTTTATTTAAATTTACTCATTGCTGAAATATAAATTTATTTTTATAGTACTAATAGTACTATTAAACATATTTGATAACATAAATTTATTATATTTCTGAATTACTCCATTGAAGTTTTTTAAATATTAAGTTATTTGAAAAAAGAATAATTTACTTAGCCTACAATAGCACCATATGTTATATTTTTTTGCACTAAAAAATTACATTTCCTCTTAATTTTAAAATGTAACAAAGAAGAGGGACACGTATTTTTTATCATTTTCCTTAAATATATATTGTATTAATTTAAAAAAAGGACGAATAATTAAATGAAAACCATAAATGTACATAAAACAAATATATTAAATAGTTAAATTAATATGATAAATAAAAAGCGAATATTAAAAATAATATAAATATAAAATCATAAAATATTAAATCATCCAGTAATAATTCTGGATATTAAGGATTAAAAAGCCTCACATTGTGAAGTTGGTTTATATGTCATATATATGGACGAGAAAGTGTGTTCACATATTTATAGATATATAAATTTCTCAATAATATATATCTTTAAATGTGATAATGTTAAATCAACATACAATAAACGGGAAAATAATTGTACATGTATTTGTCAATTATTTTTTGCTATGACATATTGTGCAACGAAGATTGTTATCGTATTACAAAGATAACCTATGTCCAATAAAAATCAATAATTAACAAAAATAACAACGCTGACTAGCTCTGCAAAGCCTAATAATATACGTACTCGTACAACCTACGCTGACTAGCTGTGCCCAGCCTAATAATATACGAACTCGTACAACAACGCTGACTAGCTGTGCCCAGCCTAATATACGAACTCATACAACAACGCTGACTAGCTGTGCCCAGCCTAATAATATACGAACTCGTACAACAACGCTGACTAGCTGTGCCCAGCCTAATAATATACGAACTCGTACAACAACGCTGACTAGCTCTGCCCAGCCTAATAATATACGAACTCGTACAACCTACACTGACTAGCTGTGCCCAGCCTAACAATATACGAACTCGTACAACCTACGCTGACTAGCTGTGCCCAGCCTAATAATATACGAACTCGTACAACAACGCTGACTAGCTGTGCCCAGCCTAATAATATACGAACTCGTACAACATCGCTGACTAGCTGTGCTCAGCCTAATAATATACGAACTCGTACAACCTACGCTGACTAGCTGTGCCCAGCCTAATAATAAACGAACTCATACAACAACGCTGACTAGCTGTGCCCAGCCTAATACTATACGAACTCATACAACAACGCTGACTAGCTGTGCCCAGCCTAATACTATACGAACTCGTACAACCTACGCTGACTATCTGTGTCCAGCCTAATAATATACGAACTCGTACAACCTACGCTGACTAGCTGTGCCCAGCCTAATAATATACGAACTCGTACAACCTACGCTGACTAGCTGTGCCCAGCCTAATAATATACGAACTCGTACAACAACGCTGACTAGCTGTGCCCAGCCTAATAATATACGAACTCGTACAACATCGCTGACTAGCTGTGCCCAGCCTAATAATATACGAACTGGTACAACAACGCTGACTAGCTGTGCCCAGCCTAATAATATACGAACTCGTACAACCTACGCTGACTAGCTGTGCCCAGCCTAATAATATACGAACTCGTTCAACAACGCTGACTAGCTTTGCCCAGCCTAATAATATACGAACTCATACAACAACGCTGACTAACTGTGCCCAGCCTAATACTATACGAACTCGTACAACCTACGCTGACTAGCTGTGTCTAGCCTAATAATATACGAACTCGTACAACCTACGCTGACTACCTGTGCCCAGCCTAATAATATACGAACTCGTACAACCTACGCTGACTAGATGTGCCCAGCCTAATAATATACGAACTCGTACAACCTACACTGACTAGCTGTGCCCAGCCTAATAATATACGAACTCGTACAACAACGCTGACTAGCTGTGCCCAGCCTAATAATATACGAACTCGTACAACATCGCTGACTAGCTGTGCCCAGCCTAATAATATACGAACTCGTACAACCTACGCTGACTAGCTGTGCTCAGCCTAATAATATACGAACTCGTACAACCTACGCTGACTAGCTGTGCCCAGCCTAATAATATACAAACTCATACAACAACGCTGACTAGCTGTGCCCAGCCTAATACTATACGAACTCATACAACAACGCTGACTAGCTGTGCCAAGCCTAATACTATACGAACTCGTACAACCTACGCTGACTAGCTGTGTCCAGCCTAATAATATACGAACTCGTACAACCTACGCTGACTAGCTGTGCCCAGCCTAATAATATACGAACTCGTACAACCTACGCTGACTAGCTGTGCCCAGCCTAATAATATACGAACTCGTACAACCTACGCTGACTAGCTGTGCCCAGCCTAATAATATACGAACTCGTACAACAACGCTGACTAGCTGTGCCCAGCCTAATAATATACGAACTCGTACAACATCGCTGACTAGCTGTGCCCAGCCTAATAATATACGAACTCGTACAACAACGCTGACTAGCTGTGCCCAGCCTAATAATATACGAACTCGTATAACCTACGCTGACTAGCTGTGCCCAGCCTAATAATATACGAACTCGTTCAACAACGCTGACTAGCTTTGCCCAGCCTAATAATATACGAACTCATACAACAACGCTGACTAGCTGTGCCCAGCCTAATACTATATGAAGTCGTACAACCTACGCTGACTAGCTGTGCCCAGCCTAATAATATACGAACTCGTTCAACAACGCTGACTAGCTTTGCCCAGCCTAATAATATACGAACTCGTACAACAACGCTGACTAGCTGTGCCCAGCCTAATACTATACAAACTCGTACAACCTACGCTGACTAGATGTGTCCAGCCTCATAATATACGAACTCGTACAACCTACGCTGACTAGCTGTGACCAGCCTAATAATATACGAACTCGTACAACAACGCTGACTAGCTGTGCCCAGCCTAATATACGAACTCATACAACAACGCTGACTAGCTGTGCCCAGCCTAATAATATACGAACTCGTACAACAACGCTGACTAGCTGTGCCCAGCCTAATAATATACGAACTCGTACAACAACGCTGACTAGCTCTGCCCAGCCTAATAATATACGAACTCGTACAACCTACGCTGACTAGCTGTGCCCAGCCTAATAATATACGAACTCGTACAACCTACGCTGACTAGCTGTGCCCAGCCTAATAATATACGAACTCGTACAACAACGCTGACTAGCTGTGCCCAGCCTAATAATATACGAACTCGTACAACATCGCTGACTAGCTGTGCTCAGCCTAATAATATACGAACTCGTAAAACCTACGCTGACTAGCTGTGCCCAGCCTAATAATAAACGAACTCATACAACAACGCTGACTAGCTGTGCCCAGCCTAATACTATACGAACTCATACAACAACGCTGACTAGCTGTGCCCAGCCTAATACTATACGAACTCGTACAACCTACGCTGACTAGCTGTGTCCAGCCTAATAATATACGAACTCGTACAACCTACGCTGACTAGCTGTGCCCAGCCTAATAATATACGAACTCGTACAACCTACGCTGACTAGCTGTGCCCAGCCTAATAATATACGAACTCGTACAACAACGCTGACTAGCTGTGCCCAGCCTAATAATATACGAACTCGTATAACCTACGCTGACTAGCTGTGCCCAGCCTAATAATATACGAACTCGTTCAACAACGCTGACTAGCTTTGCCCAGCCTAATAATATACGAACTCATACAACAACGCTGACTAGCTGTGCCCAGCCTAATACTATATGAAGTCGTACAACCTACGCTGACTAGCTGTGCCCAGCCTAATAATATACGAACTCGTTCAACAACGCTGACTAGCTTTGCCCAGCCTAATAATATACGAACTCATACAACAACGCTGACTAGCTGTGCCCAGCCTAATACTATACGAACTCGTACAACCTACGCTGACTAGATGTGTCCAGCCTCATAATATACGAACTCGTACAACCTACGCTGACTAGCTGTGACCAGCCTAATAATATACGAACTCGTACAACAACGCTGACTAGCTGTGCCCAGCCTAATATACGAACTCATACAACAACGCTGACTAGCTGTGCCCAGCCTAATAATATACGAACTCGTACAACAACGCTGACTAGCTGTGCCCAGCCTAATAATATACGAACTCGTACAACAACGCTGACTAGCTGTGCCCAGCCTAATAATATACGAACTCGTACAACAACGCTGACTAGCTGTGCCCAGCCTAATATACGAACTCATACAACAACGCTGACTAACTGTGCCCAGCCTAATAATATACGAACTCGTACAACAACGCTGACTAGCTGTGCCCAGCCTAATAATATACGAACTCGTACAACAACGCTGACTAGCTCTGCCCAGCCTAATAATATACGAACTCGTACAACCTACGCTGACTAGCTGTGCCCAGCCTAATAATATACGAACTCGTACAACCTACGCTGACTAGCTGTGCCCAGCCTAATAATATACGAACTCGTACAACAACGCTGACTAGCTGTGCCCAGCCTAATAATATACGAACTCGTACAACATCGCTGACTAGCTGTGCTCAGCCTAATAATATACGAACTCGTACAACCTACGCTGACTAGCTGTGCCCAGCCTAATAATAAACGAACTCATACAACAACGCTGACTAGCTGTGCCCAGCCTAATACTATACGAACTCATACAACAACGCTGACTAGCTGTGCCCAGCCTAATACTATACGAACTCGTACAACCTACGCTGACTAGCTGTGTCCAGCCTAATAATATACGAACTCGTACAACCTACGCTGACTAGCTGTGCCCAGCCTAATAATATACGAACTCGTACAACCTACGCTGACTAGCTGTGCCCAGCCTAATAATATACGAACTCGTACAACAACGCTGACTAGCTGTGCCCAGCCTAATAATATACGAACTCGTACAACATCGCTGACTAGCTGTGCCCAGCCTAATAATATACGAACTCGTACAACAACGCTGACTAGCTGTGCCCAGCCTAATAATATACGAACTCGTACAACCTACGCTGACTAGCTGTGCCCAGCCTAATAATATACGAACTCGTTCAACAACGCTGACTAGCTTTGCCCAGCCTAATAATATACGAACTCATACAACAACGCTGACTAACTGTGCCCAGCCTAATACTATACGAACTCGTACAACCTACGCTGACTAGCTGTGTCTAGCCTAATAATATACGAACTCGTACAACCTACGCTGACTACCTGTGCCCAGCCTAATAATATACGAACTCGTACAACCTACGCTGACTAGATGTGCCCAGCCTAATAATATACGAACTCGTACAACCTACACTGACTAGCTGTGCCCAGCCTAATAATATACTAACTCGTACAAAAACGCTGACTAGCTGTGCCCAGCCTAATAATATACGAACTCGTACAACATCGCTGACTAGCTGTGCCCAGCCTAATAATATACGAACTCGTACAACCTACGCTGACTAGCTGTGCTCAGCCTAATAATATACGAACTCGTACAACCTACGCTGACTAGCTGTGCCCAGCCTAATAATATACAAACTCATACAACAACGCTGACTAGCTGTGCCCAGCCTAATACTATACGAACTCATACAACAACGCTGACTAGCTGTGCCAAGCCTAATACTATACGAACTCGTACAACCTACGCTGACTAGCTGTGTCCAGCCTAATAATATACGAACTCGTACAACCTACGCTGACTAGCTGTGCCCAGCCTAATAATATACGAACTCGTACAACCTACGCTGACTAGCTGTGCCCAGCCTAATAATATACGAACTCGTACAACCTACGCTGACTAGCTGTGCCCAGCCTAATAATATACGAACTCGTACAACAACGCTGACTAGCTGTGCCCAGCCTAATAATATACGAACTCGTACAACATCGCTGACTAGCTGTGCCCAGCCTAATAATATACGAACTCGTACAACAACGCTGACTAGCTGTGCCCAGCCTAATAATATACGAACTCGTATAACCTACGCTGACTAGCTGTGCCCAGCCTAATAATATACGAACTCGTTCAACAACGCTGACTAGCTTTGCCCAGCCTAATAATATACGAACTCATACAACAACGCTGACTAGCTGTGCCCAGCCTAATACTATATGAAGTCGTACAACCTACGCTGACTAGCTGTGCCCAGCCTAATAATATACGAACTCGTTCAACAACACTGACTAGCTTTGCCCAGCCTAATAATATACGAACTCGTACAACAACGCTGACTAGCTGTGCCCAGCCTAATACTATACGAACTCGTACAACCTACGCTGACTAGATGTGTCCAGCCTCATAATATACGAACTCGTACAACCTACGCTGACTAGCTGTGACCAGCCTAATAATATACGAACTCGTACAACAACGCTGACTAGCTGTGCCCAGCCTAATATACGAACTCATACAACAACGCTGACTAGCTGTGCCCAGCCTAATAATATACGAACTCGTACAACAACGCTGACTAGCTGTGCCCAGCCTAATAATATACGAACTCGTACAACAACGCTGACTAGCTCTGCCCAGCCTAATAATATACGAACTCGTACAACCTACGCTGACTAGCTGTGCCCAGCCTAATAATATACGAACTCGTACAACCTACGCTGACTAGCTGTGCCCAGCCTAATAATATACGAACTCGTACAACAACGCTGACTAGCTGTGCCCAGCCTAATAATATACGAACTCGTACAACATCGCTGACTAGCTGTGCTCAGCCTAATAATATACGAACTCGTAAAACCTACGCTGACTAGCTGTGCCCAGCCTAATAATAAACGAACTCATACAACAACGCTGACTAGCTGTGCCCAGCCTAATACTATACGAACTCATACAACAACGCTGACTAGCTGTGCCCAGCCTAATACTATACGAACTCGTACAACCTACGCTGACTAGCTGTGTCCAGCCTAATAATATACGAACTCGTACAACCTACGCTGACTAGCTGTGCCCAGCCTAATAATATACGAACTCGTACAACCTACGCTGACTAGCTGTGCCCAGCCTAATAATATACGAACTCGTACAACAACGCTGACTAGCTGTGCCCAGCCTAATAATATACGAACTCGTATAACCTACGCTGACTAGCTGTGCCCAGCCTAATAATATACGAACTCGTTCAACAACGCTGACTAGCTTTGCCCAGCCTAATAATATACGAACTCATACAACAACGCTGACTAGCTGTGCCCAGCCTAATACTATATGAAGTCGTACAACCTACGCTGACTAGCTGTGCCCAGCCTAATAATATACGAACTCGTTCAACAACGCTGACTAGCTTTGCCCAGCCTAATAATATACGAACTCATACAACAACGCTGACTAGCTGTGCCCAGCCTAATACTATACGAACTCGTACAACCTACGCTGACTAGATGTGTCCAGCCTCATAATATACGAACTCGTACAACCTACGCTGACTAGCTGTGACCAGCCTAATAATATACGAACTCGTACAACAACGCTGACTAGCTGTGCCCAGCCTAATATACGAACTCATACAACAACGCTGACTAGCTGTGCCCAGCCTAATAATATACGAACTCGTACAACAACGCTGACTAGCTGTGCCCAGCCTAATAATATACGAACTCGTACAACAACGCTGACTAGCTCTGCCCAGCCTAATAATATACGAACTCGTACAACCTACGCTGACTAGCTGTGCCCAGCCTAATAATATACGAACTCGTACAACCTACGCTGACTAGCTGTGCCCAGCCTAATAATATACGAACTCGTACAACAACGCTGAATAGCTGTGCCCAGCCTAATAATATACGAACTCGTACAACATCGCTGACTAGCTGTGCTCAGCCTAATAATATACGAACTCGTACAACCTACGCTGACTAGCTGTGCCCAGCCTAATAATAAACGAACTCATACAACAACGCTGACTAGCTGTGCCCAGCCTAATACTATACGAACTCATACAACAACGCTGACTAGCTGTGCCCAGCCTAATACTATACGAACTCGTACAACCTACGCTGACTAGCTGTGTCCAGCCTAATAATATACGAACTCGTACAACCTACGCTGACTAGCTGTGCCCAGCCTAATAATATACGAACTCGTACAACCTACGCTGACTAGCTGTGCCCAGCCTAATAATATACGAACTCGTACAACAACGCTGACTAGCTGAGCCCAGCCTAATAATATACGAACTTGTACAACATCGCTGACTAGCTGTGCCCAGCCTAATAATATACGAACTCGTACAACAACGCTGACTAGCTGTGCCCAGCCTAATAATATACGAACTCGTACAACAACGCTGACTAGCTGAGCCCAGCCTAATAATATACGAACTCGTTCAACAACGCTGACTAGCTTTGCCCAGCCTAATAATATACGAACTCATACAACAACGCTGACTAACTGTGCCCAGCCTAATACTATACGAACTCGTACAACCTACGCTGACTAGCTGTGTCTAGCCTACTAATATACGAACTCGTACAACCTACGCTGACTACCTGTGCCCAGCCTAATAATATACGAACTCGTACAACCTACGCTGACTAGATGTGCCCAGCCTAATAATATACGAACTCGTACAACCTACACTGACTAGCTGTGCCCAGCCTAATAATATACGAACTCGTACAACAACGCTGACTAGCTGTGCCCAGCCTAATAATATACGAACTCGTACAACATCGCTGACTAGCTGTGCCCAGCCTAATAATATACGAACTCGTACAACCTACGCTGACTAGCTGTGCTCAGCCTAATAATATACGAACTCGTACAACCTACGCTGACTAGCTGTGCCCAGCCTAATAATATACGAACTCATACAACAACGCTGACTAGCTGTGCCCAGCCTAATACTATACGAACTCATACAACAACGCTGACTAGCTGTGCCTAGCCTAATACTATACGAACTCGTACAACCTACGCTGACTAGCTGTGTCCAGCCTAATAATATACGAACTCGTACAACCTACGCTGACTAGCTGTGCCCAGCCTAATAATATACGAACTCGTACAACCTACGCTGACTAGCTGTGCCCAGCCTAATAATATACGAACTCGTACAACCTACGCTGACTAGCTGTGCCAAGCCTAATACTATACGAACTCGTACAACCTACGCTGACTAGCTGTGTCCAGCCTAATAATATACGAACTCGTACAACCTACGCTGACTAGCTGTGCCCAGCCTAATAATATACGAACTCGTACAACCTACGCTGACTAGCTGTGCCCAGCCTAATAATATACGAACTCGTACAACCTACGCTGACTAGCTGTGCCCAGCCTAATAATATACGAACTCGTACAACAACGCTGACTAGCTGTGCCCAGCCTAATAATATACGAACTCGTACAACATCGCTGACTAGCTGTGCCCAGCCTAATAATATACGAACTCGTACAACAACGCTGACTAGCTGTGCCCAGCCTAATAATATACGAACTCGTATAACCTACGCTGACTAGCTGTGCCCAGCCTAATAATATACGAACTCGTTCAACAACGCTGACTAGCTTTGCCCAGCCTAATAATATACGAACTCATACAACAACGCTGACTAGCTGTGCCCAGCCTAATACTATATGAAGTCGTACAACCTACGCTGACTAGCTGTGCCCAGCCTAATAATATACGAACTCGTTCAACAACACTGACTAGCTTTGCCCAGCCTAATAATATACGAACTCGTACAACAACGCTGACTAGCTGTGCCCAGCCTAATACTATACAAACTCGTACAACCTACGCTGACTAGATGTGTCCAGCCTCATAATATACGAACTCGTACAACCTACGCTGACTAGCTGTGACCAGCCTAATAATATACGAACTCGTACAACAACGCTGACTAGCTGTGCCCAGCCTAATATACGAACTCATACAACAACGCTGACTAGCTGTGCCCAGCCTAATAATATACGAACTCGTACAACAACGCTGACTAGCTGTGCCCAGCCTAATAATATACGAACTCGTACAACAACGCTGACTAGCTCTGCCCAGCCTAATAATATACGAACTCGTACAACCTACGCTGACTAGCTGTGCCCAGCCTAATAATATACGAACTCGTACAACCTACGCTGACTAGCTGTGCCCAGCCTAATAATATACGAACTCGTACAACAACGCTGACTAGCTGTGCCCAGCCTAATAATATACGAACTCGTACAACATCGCTGACTAGCTGTGCTCAGCCTAATAATATACGAACTCGTAAAACCTACGCTGACTAGCTGTGCCCAGCCTAATAATAAACGAACTCATACAACAACGCTGACTAGCTGTGCCCAGCCTAATACTATACGAACTCATACAACAACGCTGACTAGCTGTGCCCAGCCTAATACTATACGAACTCGTACAACCTACGCTGACTAGCTGTGTCCAGCCTAATAATATACGAACTCGTACAACCTACGCTGACTAGCTGTGCCCAGCCTAATAATATACGAACTCGTACAACCTACGCTGACTAGCTGTGCCCAGCCTAATAATATACGAACTCGTACAACAACGCTGACTAGCTGTGCCCAGCCTAATAATATACGAACTCGTATAACCTACGCTGACTAGCTGTGCCCAGCCTAATAATATACGAACTCGTTCAACAACGCTGACTAGCTTTGCCCAGCCTAATAATATACGAACTCATACAACAACGCTGACTAGCTGTGCCCAGCCTAATACTATATGAAGTCGTACAACCTACGCTGACTAGCTGTGCCCAGCCTAATAATATACGAACTCGTTCAACAACGCTGACTAGCTTTGCCCAGCCTAATAATATACGAACTCATACAACAACGCTGACTAGCTGTGCCCAGCCTAATACTATACGAACTCGTACAACCTACGCTGACTAGATGTGTCCAGCCTCATAATATACGAACTCGTACAACCTACGCTGACTAGCTGTGACCAGCCTAATAATATACGAACTCGTACAACAACGCTGACTAGCTGTGCCCAGCCTAATATACGAACTCATACAACAACGCTGACTAGCTGTGCCCAGCCTAATAATATACGAACTCGTACAACAACGCTGACTAGCTGTGCCCAGCCTAATAATATACGAACTCGTACAACAACGCTGACTAGCTCTGCCCAGCCTAATAATATACGAACTCGTACAACCTACGCTGACTAGCTGTGCCCAGCCTAATAATATACGAACTCGTACAACCTACGCTGACTAGCTGTGCCCAGCCTAATAATATACGAACTCGTACAACAACGCTGACTAGCTGTGCCCAGCCTAATAATATACGAACTCGTACAACATCGCTGACTAGCTGTGCTCAGCCTAATAATATACGAACTCGTACAACCTACGCTGACTAGCTGTGCCCAGCCTAATAATAAACGAACTCATACAACAACGCTGACTAGCTGTGCCCAGCCTAATACTATACGAACTCATACAACAACGCTGACTAGCTGTGCCCAGCCCAATACTATACGAACTCGTACAACCTACGCTGACTAGCTGTGTCCAGCCTAATAATATACGAACTCGTACAACCTACGCTGACTAGCTGTGCCCAGCCTAATAATATACGAACTCGTACAACCTACGCTGACTAGCTGTGCCCAGCCTAATAATATACGAACTCGTACAACAACGCTGACTAGCTGAGCCCAGCCTAATAATATACGAACTCGTACAACATCGCTGACTAGCTGTGCCCAGCCTAATAATATACGAACTCGTACAACAACGCTGACTAGCTGTGCCCAGCCTAATAATATACGAACTCGTACAACCTACGCTGACTAGCTGTGCCCAGCCTAATAATATACGAACTCGTTCAACAACGCTGACTAGCTTTGCCCAGCCTAATAATATACGAACTCATACAACAACGCTGACTAACTGTGCCCAGCCTAATACTATACGAACTCGTACAACCTACGCTGACTAGCTGTGTCTAGCCTACTAATATACGAACTCGTACAACCTACGCTGACTACCTGTGCCCAGCCTAATAATATACGAACTCGTACAACCTACGCTGACTAGATGTGCCCAGCCTAATAATATACGAACTCGTACAACCTACACTGACTAGCTGTGCCCAGCCTAATAATATACGAACTCGTACAACAACGCTGACTAGCTGTGCCCAGCCTAATAATATACGAACTCGTACAACATCGCTGACTAGCTGTGCCCAGCCTAATAATATACGAACTCGTACAACCTACGCTGACTAGCTGTGCTCAGCCTAATAATATACGAACTCGTACAACCTACGCTGACTAGCTGTGCCCAGCCTAATAATATACGAACTCATACAACAACGCTGACTAGCTGTGCCCAGCCTAATACTATACGAACTCCTACAACAACGCTGACTAGCTGTGCCTAGCCTAATACTATACGAACTCGTACAACCTACGCTGACTAGCTGTGTCCAGCCTAATAATATACGAACTCGTACAACCTACGCTGACTAGCTGTGCCCAGCCTAATAATATACGAACTCGTACAACCTACGCTGACTAGCTGTGCCCAGCATAATAATATACGAACTCGTACAACCTACGCTGACTAGCTGTGCCCAGCCTAATAATATACGAACTCGTACAACAACGCTGACTAGCTGTGCCCAGCCTAATAATATACGAACTCGTACAACATCGCTGACTAGCTGTGCCCAGCCTAATAATATACGAACTCGTACAACAACGCTGACTAGCTGTGCCCAGCCTAATAATATACGAACTCGTATAACCTACGCTGACTAGCTGTGCCCAGCCTAATAATATACGAACTCGTTCAACAACGCTGACTAGCTTTGCCCAGCCTAATAATATACGAACTCATACAACAACGCTGACTAGCTGTGCCCAGCCTAATACTATATGAAGTCGTACAACCTACGCTGACTAGCTGTGCCCAGCCTAATAATATACGAACTCGTTCAACAACGCTGACTAGCTTTGCCCAGCCTAATAATATACGAACTCATACAACAACGCTGACTAGCTGTGCCCAGCCTAATACTATACGAACTCGTACAACCTACGCTGACTAGATGTGTCCAGCCTCATAATATACGAACTCGTACAACCTACGCTGAGTAGCTGTGACCAGCCTAATAATATACGAACTCGTACAACCTACGCTGACTAGCTGTGCCCAGCCTAATAATATACGAACTCGTACAACCTACGCTGACTAGCTCTGCCCAGCCTAATAATATACGAACTCGTACAACCTACACTGACTAGCTGTGCCCAGCCTAATAATATACGAACTCGTTCAACAACGCTGACTAGCTTTGCCTAGCCTAATAATATACGAACTCGTACAACAACGCTGACTAGCTTTGCCTAGCCTATTAGTATACGAACTCGTACAACCTACGCTGATGTCCTCAGTAAGAGAATTTGCTTGCTCTTGGTTGCTCAGTAAGAGAAATAATTGTAATATGACTTTAGTTGTTTTGCAAACCAGCATTGTTTGTTGAAACCGCTCCAAAATAAAGACCTTATTTATTCATTTTATTTTATTTGTAATGGTAATGGTAATTATCTTGCCAGTTAACTATATAAAGGGGCAGATTAAGTAACTTACTTAAAGTTCTTAAACAACGACTGATCAGGATTTAATGTCCTATTGTTGGTAGACCTAAATCTACTTGTTTATAGGTTAAAGTATTGAGCTCCGTTAAGTTATAAATAGTTTTTATAGATATGCTAAATAAGTTTCAAAGTTACGTGGGTAAAGTCCAGTCCTTACGGGTTTTCGGATATAGCCTACTACCACTACGAATCCACATGAGTTTTGTCAAAAGTAAAACAATAAAGTGACTCATATTTCTATAAATATTTCAGTGGCAGACAACAGCAGCCACAAGGTCAAGTTGGTTGTCACCAAGTTTGTGCATGCGCACAGGTTAATCGGGTTTGCAGTTTATGGGACAAGGTCAAGTACAAAATCCCCATGCCTACTAACTTGACATGCCAACGGGGCTGCCAGTATTATCAACACGCCTTCAATCGTTGTGTATGCAATTAAGTTGTCAGGTCTGCACTGGTATAGCATAGACCAAGTTGTTAAGGAGCTCCATAACGACAAAACGAATTGGCATTCTTAGTAAGCCCATTGTACGCAATATAATTACTTTTCGAATATGCAGTGATCTTAAGAATAGTGCGAAAAATAATCCAAAAATTGTATTACAAGACATGACATATGTCAATAATTTCATAATATTATAAAATGTCTAAATCTGCAGAAGACTTTCATGGGCATTAAATGCTACTTCCAAGAAATATTCATTAGATTTCATTATGGACTAAATACTAGAAATTATAAAATTACTAAACAGGTTCGATGATTCTCTTTTTAAGTTAAAGTGAATTGTGATCTTACACAGCAATCTAAAGGTCTTTAGAAGAAAATAAAATGATAAAAAGCGCCTTACAAAATAAAAATCGTAGCAGTCAGGAAATTTTGAGAACGTCTTTTAACTATGAATAAGACATAGAACAAGAAAAAAAGACTTTAAAAATTGTAAATAATTTTAAAAATTATCATAAATCCCAATAATATGATTTATTTTCTTTGTGATACAAAATAAATATATAGTAAAAACTAAATAAATAATTTTATTTGAATTTATGAAAATTTTTATAATTATTTAAAATTTCCAATAAAGAACATAAAGAAGAAATGATTTAAAAAAATATTTAAGGTCTCTGAAGATTGCTAATGAAAAGCTGTTCCATGAAATAAAAACCAAAGAGGAAATACTTCAGATTTGATCGCCTGATCGAGATGCGCTAATTTTAAAATTAACGGAAACTGCAGACAATGCCTTCCTCATTTCAAATGTTGCAATAGCATTTCCATAATCAAAATAATTCTACAAAAAGTCAGTAAATTCGGTATTGGAATCAAAATTGGAAATAATCAAAAGGCTTTCACCACTGCTTAATGATAATTCTGTCTGTGAACATGCCACTGAGCTAACAGTACATGCTTCCATGCATCAATCTAAGATTAAACCAATGATTAAAATACATTGAATACATAGAGTGCAACCAACTGGGAGTTTATTGGGAAAACTCAAAGAGATTAAAGAATTCTTCCTGATAGCCAAGGAAAAGAAATAAGCCATATTGAGGAGGGTAACCTGGACGATTTTAATGTCATGGTCTTGTCAAAGATCGGGAATAAACTTAAGCACATCGTCAGAGAAGGTCTCTCTCATTCCAGGAAACTTGGTTCTAGCGACTGTGTGATCATTATTGATGGCAAAAATTACTCAGGAAGAGGCGAACCCAGCCAGTTAACTATTTACCAGGTGATGAAAGGTCTGCTTTCGTGGAACACCAACGCTAACGAGGTGGTAATGAACACCCCTTGACGACATGACTAACCATTCCTAAATGAGTACATACAATATGTAAAAAAAATAAATAAATAAAATGGTTAAATTCTACGGAGGAAATTTTTAAATCTTAAATATTAAAATGGGAGACAGTGTTAACAGAAGTTATACAAAATATGAACTTCATCAGAATAGAGTATGCAAACATTTCATCAGTGCCAAGTTAGCTGAATGTGTCGAGAGCACAAGCTGTCCTTCTAGATTTCCTTGTCGACTGTCAGTCAGGACATCAGCTGGATGTCTTGATTCTTGATTATTGTCCTTCCTAACAGTTACCAATATAAGATTGTATACTCCCTGAAATCACATCAAATTTTTGTTGACTCTATAGAGCCTTTACATGACTCTACAAGGATTGTTTATCGAAGTCCACAACGAGTCTATCCCACCATCAATCACAAGAAATATAATTCATCTACAGAGACAGTTCCTGTGTGGAGGAGTCATTCTGTCTCTCTTCGGACGAGTTCCCATCGCTACCACTGAGTTCTAGGGTGATAGTTTTCGAATGTCACTCTGAACCAAGGAAGGAGTCTAAGTTACTTTTTTAAGAGGAGGGGGTACACTACTCAACGATAAAGTAAGGGATGATCGGAACCAAGAAAGTCTGCACTCTACACCTCAGTATATTATGTCAGAAAATATATTGACGTTATTTCATTGTAACAATCAAGAAATTACTCAAACATTAAACACTAAAAGGTGACCAATTGAATTTATTTTTAGAATCAAGCGATCTAAATTCAGTTATAGTATGTCTTTCAGAGCGTTGGCTTTCTCAAGCAAATGAGTTCATTTAAAATCAAATTACATGTCGCGTATTTACACGACATGGAGTGTGCATCCAAAATCATGCCAGAAAGTTTTGGCAATGAGTGATTTTGATGAATTCGTGGATGAGAGTATTTTTTAATGTGTCATTTTAATTTAAAGTGATCGGCCAATCATTGTTATGATGGTCAACCGCCCTCCTCATGATAGTAAAAGTAACATGGCTACGTTCTTCGAAATCCCGCATAATGTATTATATAACATCTTCTTAAAGTTTTAAAGATTCAATAACACAGCTTATAATAAACATTATATGACATATCTGAAAACGTAGTTTAAAAAGAATTAATTTATTCATATTTGTCTGGAAGTAATTTGCATTTTTGTGTGTAAGCGAATATGTGTTGTTAATGGTCAAATGTTCATATTTTTAATTAAAGTAGGTTTTACAATAGTCAACAACACTGTACGTATGTGGATGGGTGGGTGGGTCAACACCATTGTACGTATGTGGATGGGTGGGTGGGTCAACACCATTGTATGTGTGTGGGTGGACGGGTGGGTCAATAACACTGTAGACCTATGTGTGTGGGTTCAAAGGTACACACACTTTGAACTGAACCACCAGATAAACGTATTGGCCGTATTAAACTAAGGTCATACTTCATTCCTTAAAGAATATATATTAGTATATTAGTTACAGGCTCTAATTTGAAACATTATATAAACTAAAATATGTCAATTGCTTTATTTTATTATTACATATTATATGGATTAAAGATTGTAAATTAAATACTATAGGTGTATCAAATTGTTTAGTCACTTGACATAAATTGCTAAATTGGTAAAACTTCCGAACCGAATTTGCCTTGGAAGCTAAATCATTTCTCAAAATTTTGAATTTAATGTTGTTAGTTAAGCCAAAAAATTAAATGTATGTGTCTAATGAATGAGTTATATTTTACTATGTTATGTCTTGGCATTATGAATGTGCAATTTTGTTCTATTTTATGTCTTGTTTATTTTCAGTCTGTATTGATTTATTTATGAGCAATGTTGTGCCAAATTATGTATTCTTGTATTTATACTGTATATTTTTTTAGAAATAAATATTATTACTATTATTATAATTACAAGATTCAACAATAATTTATTAAATATATTCTGGAATAAAATATTATTAAATTAGCAATAAAGTAAATATCATATACAACAGTTTCCAAAAAATTAGATAATCCTTATTAAGTTCATTCCCTGTAAAGGTATTTAAAGAGCCAAATAGAAATAAAATTTAAAAAGTAAGATAACAGTTTTTTAAAATTTCCAGCCAAAGAAAGATATTTTTATATGAACTGAGTAGAATATCAAGAAATCCAGAGTTCTTATCATATGTCCTGAAATACAAACAGATATTTAAAAAATATATACTGATATCTAAACATAGATACAACAGTCAATATATTGGGAACTCAATAAATAAAATTAAAGAAACATGACAATTGGGTAAAAGGAAGACTGGTAATATCAGGGCTTAGCAGGAAATAAAGGATATTTATAAGGATCATCAATAGTACAAATATTTATAAATAATAAAAAGTAAATTGAAAAATACTATTTCAAGTATTAAGATAAAATTAAAACTAGATAAATGAGGATTATATGAAATTAAATTTTATGACTGTGACAGAAACTATCTTAATCAAAACAAACAATATTTTAAAAGCAGATTACACGACCACATAAGACAATTTTAAAATAACCATCCAGAAATGTCAGCGATTGCTAAAATTTTTTTGAAACCTTAAAACTCTTTTTCAAACATCAGTTTATTCAAAGAAGTTTCAAAACTATCTGGATTTTGTTGGTAGCGAAACGCTGTTTATTGGTAGAGGTCCCCCTCCCCCCGACACTGACTGTGACGTAAGATACAGCTCCAGATATATCAGATATATTCATCACTGTACAGTAAGATGAAAAAAAAAAAAAAAAACAAACTAAAACTTCCCTGAAAAAAAAATTCCATAGCTTCCCAAAGTGTCATTTCGATCGGATGAGTTGTGTAGTTAATGCATTATATTTGCACAGACAGACACACAAAGATGTTAATTTTTCTATAGATATCGATGAAACAAAACGTCCACTTTATGAACCAAACGTGTTCTGTAATAATAGAAAGATCGATAATCTTCTCAATATTTACATCATTATTTACATTTTAACAGCTGATACTTTTTGACTAATTTAAGACTCTCTATAAATATTCTTAGTGACAAAAAAACGCAGTTTGAGGGCGTTCTGTGCCCTCCAGTGCATATTAAACAATGCAGAACTTATTGTACGACTAAGAATAGAGGCAAATTTGTTTACGCCTCAATTATTTAAATTGATCAAGAAATGAGAGAGTATTCCTTGTTTGATTTCATGTATAACTAAATATAAGTTCAAGAAAATTTAGTTCGTGACAAAATGGGTCTATTATTAAAATAAAAATAATGTTAGTACTCTTCATTCGTTAAATTAATTATAGTTATAAATAAATTAAGTTCTAATTACAAACAATAACGAAATGAGTGTTTTGTTAAAGCAATTTTCACTCAAAGTTCGTAATTTTCTGACTAACCAATAAAAAAAGTTAATGAAAGGCCTTCAAATTGTTAATCGAAATTATAAAGAGCAACAATATTAATTGTTACAACATAAAGAATACATAAATATTCTTAAGGTTTTTATTTTAGGTTAAATCAATTAGTCATGGTAGTTTAAACTGTTTAAACTCCATGATTTACCGAATTATTATATTAGCGTGTCAAATTACATTGTTTCCATTGCTAAAGCATGAAATGGGACTCTTATCTTTGGACGAGGTAACCGTCTACAGACGCAACCTTCATGTTCGGCCTAACGTGACATATCACGTATGTAGACGAATATCGCTATTTCGTTGCCTAGCAACGAATATAGTTTTCAAAATCATTAATTTGAATTCACCATGTAAAATGTTAATTAGGTTCATGTGGATATAGTAGATTATTTATGATGTTTATACAACATTATATCCCAGGCAGAAGCGAAACATAGCTACAGCTGTGATATAGTGTAGCCTTGAACTACGCGTTAGACGACTGTAGTTTAATAGACGGTGATTTACAGTGTTTACTTCGTAAACTACTGGAAAGTTCAAACCCAACTGGAAAAAAAATAAAATTGGAAAACTGCTCAATACCTATTCTTCCAGAAGCCTAAATGAAGTAAAAAGTACAATAAAACCAAGGGAAATCACTTTAAAAAAAGCCTTGCGATAATGGAACGATTATTATCCTAATAGATAGTAGTTAGTATCAGATTTTAGCAATTGTGCAGCATTTAACAATGATTCCAAAATCACTGAATTACAAAAACTGTACTGATACAGATTATTTTGGGTCAAAGGAACTTTTGGATAACCAAGCACAAAACAAAAATAGCTTCCAAGAATAAGGGTGGGTGGGATGTATAGCTTACTAAATGATTCGCTATACACAGTGTGCACATACATTCCCGCATTGATTCGATATTTACTAAACGATTAAAGATAAAGAAAAAACACCAGAAACATCATTATCCCTATAATTATAAATTTTAAGTCACTAAAATTTTCATGCCACATTGGTATGACGTCTCGCAAGGAGTAAGAAGAAACTTAATGAGAGTATAAGTCGAGTACATTAAGTTAAGGCATATATTAGGAGAAGACAGTTCCGAAACAAAACTAAAAAGGTGCACCCTTTCAAAAATGACGTTGGTTTATAGTTTCAAAAATTTACAATATTATCTATAGTGAGACTGGAGATTGTTTATTGTAGGAAAATATTATTTTCCTGGCTCAAAGTTGGAGATTTAAACTTTGTGTACTGGACCTAAGGAATATTTTTTGGGCTAGTTGTGACTCTTCACATCTAATGATAGATACTTCTCAAGTAGTTTTACAAAAGTACTAAATGTAAGAATAGGTCAAGATTTACGTAATGTTGACGGGTATTTAGCAGATATGAATACTACAAACACCACTAAAAGACTTTAATCTAGTACAAATAGGTAAAAGTTAACATTTTCTGGTTGGATTTGCTGTATTATATTGTCCTAATAAAGACGTTAATTTGATGAATTACTTGATATATACGTCTTATTTCACACTTTCGTCTGACTCATAACTTCGGCCTGTTAGTAAAAGGGGCCCGCAATGAGCCCAGCTCTCTCATTGGTCTATTTTTATGACATCATCCAAGATGGCGGCACCCATGTTTCCCGCCTGATTCCCTAACCTCACTTTTCCTAACCTCACTTCTCCTAACATCACTTTTCCTAACCTCACTTTTCCTAACCTCACTTCTCCTAACCTCACTTTTCCCACCAAATTTCCTAACCTCACTTTTGTATCAGCTGATAATAATGGGATTAGAAAGAATGGTAATAATACGTCTATGTGCATCTAATGGACTTTACCATTTAAATTATACTATGTATAATTTAAATAGTATAATTTAAAGGCTTCGGGATATGTGGCCTTCAGGCCCGCTTCCGAGATTGATGACGGTATTATATGGAACATTTTTGGAGGTATCGTACAAAGTAACGCATAGTCAATAACAAGCAGTACACGTGTTACTTTTAAAGTATAATGTACTAGGGTGAATCTACCTGTTGGTTCTGGGGGACCGCGAAGACCAGGAATTTCCAACAATTTTATGGAAGAGTGTAAATTCATATTTATAAACCAGACAGAATGAATGTTTAAGTAATGATAGTAGTGTTAATGTGCATATAGTGAATTTGTGTGTATCGCAACAGTTTTGCTGGAAGTGTTTAGGAGGAAGTGTTTCTTGTGCATTGCCCAATTCCCATGTGACGCGCCCGATGGAGGCCTAGTATCCCCGCACGGGTATGTTAATGTAATGAGCCCGAACCAAAACGCTCATTACGGTGATAGCCATTCAACAAAATGCTACCTTCCAAAATAATTTGGATTTTTTTTTTTTATTTTTGTGGTTTGTTGGGTCTCTCTGAAAGTAAAGACATCACTTTACTTAGAGAATCCTTTCAATGTAACGTACAAACTTACAAAGGGTTTTTCATTATATATTTTTCATTTTTTATTTATATTTATTTTTTTATCCTGCTGTTTTACAGTAGGTTTTTATTTGTGTATAACTTTTTTGGTTTTTTATTTTTTTTGTAAACAGATAGATATATCTCCCTCATACATGGGACCTACGGATACTATCAAGCCATATAGTGTACCATTCAATCATATACGTACCGTACGAGGGCCCGGACTGCGACTGAATGTCTTACTGGGTTTAGCCCAGTCCTAAACTGTAGGACTGCCTCAGTGCTTACGCGTTTTACGGCTGCCTTGGAGAACAGTCGGGTGATTTTTTTTATTAAATTTGTGCCGCCCTCACCTCGATGGTATGGTATTGTATACACATTTACACAGAGCTGGAGATAACCGTTTTCAAATTTTAGTAATGCAATCTTACAAACTTGTCCATATTAAAACAGAATTTACGTTCCAAATTATTCTAAAAGGTTGAGGGTAAAAAATTTACTCAAAACTAACTTAATATTACTTACCTTGCGTAGAAGCTACCGCAATCAAGAAGTAGGTTCACCCAATACGAGGTTTCAATCATTACACGTCCGTTTTCCGAGATAGTACGAGTAATAAGGTTTGATCCAAAAAAGTTAGCCTTATGGTGCTGTAAAAGATCATGGAGTGTGGTTCCCGGGAGTTGTTGGTGAAACTCTATAAAAAGGTCGTAACCGTTATTGTATAATTTATACAACGTATACCGGTGTTATAAGAATTTCGAGATGGACGCCATACTATAGTTGAGGAGTAAATGATTCAAGTTCAGAGCAGGACAAACCGACACCCCCATGTTAAAGCCTCCTACATCTGCTCGCACACGTGTGCATACTATTCAACCGCCACTGCAGGCAGTCATCGTTCCAGCCCCAAGACGATTGCGTTCCAGCGACTGTTTGTTCTTAACGTCATCTTTGAGACCGTCTTAGGCCATACTTAGCGGGAGGAGGAGGAAGAGGAAGAAGAACGTTCTTTTTCATCCTCATCATCAACATCATCGACAAATTGATGATACGGGGCGGTGGTGGTTGGATAGCTAGAGTACCCAGAACTCGACTCTGATGAGGGCTGGAGAAGCCGAGATTAGGAGGAGGTGGAAGATTACAGCAACCCAACCCTACTATGGACACCTACGACGCCACCTCCAACCCCAGACCGTCGGGAAGAGCAGGAGGTCCAAGTGGTACTGAAGGGACTTTAGAGACCATAGGTGGACAGATCGGTGAGTTAATGTGTTGTTTTCTGCTTTTTATAACCGTAGGGTAGGGTATCATACCTACCTTCACGTTTCTGTTTTGGTCCAGTTACTTTTAAATACTTTTGTCTCATTTACAGTTACTACATCTCTATCACTAGTTCTACGAATACGGGATTCTTCAATATCCAAGTTATGATTCGCATCTCTTAGAACCATCTCTTTAAGTTTTTAAAAATTTAGTTTTTCAGCCGTTTTTATATTTAGTGCTAGACCTTTTATTTTTTAATTAGGTATGATTGTCTGGTTCTTTGTTGAATATACAAGATACACGTATGTTTTAGGCCCACCTGACACAAATTCCGTAATGTATGAACCGGGACCATAGTCTTTAGCAAGTACGTCTGTCATCTGGCCTAAGTACTCTGTACATACCGTCTTTGTATATGTAGACAACCGAATCTGTGTCGTAATACAGTACCTGAACACCCAAGACATCCAAGTATTCATAAAACTTTAGTCTAGCTTGGGCAGAGGCAAATGCTGCCAAAACATCATTAACGGTTTTTAGGGATTCTCCAACCTCCTCTAGATGTTGCCAGTTTACAATTAAAACGTCCTGGTTAATTTCCTGAGGTCTATTTACTTGCACTTCAGGATTGGAAAGTAATTTAAACAAATGTTCGGGGTCTCGCGTTACTAACACTTTGGTCTGGTTTTCTCTTTGTCCAAATTTACCCCAGAAGGAATTGAACATTAGTTTAGCCAGACATCTGAGGCCTTCGTTCTTTTCAATGTTTGATGGGTCCAGCTGGAAACCCTCGTGTTCAAAGTAATCCTGAATGTACTTGATCTTATCCTCTTGTGAATGACACCATGTAGGGTAGCCTGAAGACTCTTGCTTGATTAGTAAAAATGTATCGATAAACTCTGTAAAGAAACTACCACTGTTGAATGTAGCCATTTTATATTCCCACAGCTCAAACATTTTAAAAATAACGTAACCTTTTTCTATCGCCTTCCCTATTTCATCATTGTTTATGTTCCTGTCAGACTTCGTTCATTATCACTATGTACACAATCACTTACACACTGCTCTTCTCCACAAACTCTACAGAGCACAAATGTTAATTTATTGTTAATTCTTGTAGGAAGAACCGGGTGAAACAAGTTGTTGGGAGATAAAAGTAATACTTTATACTTTAACACTCCATTAACATTTAAACCTCGGCTACGGCACGCTGCGTCTCCTACGTAGAATGTTGGGTGTCCTAAGGGGTAATGGCCGTGTTTGCATACAAACGGGGAAAGAAAGTACACGTCAACATACTGGATAGACTCATCATGGTTACACTTATGGTACAGTTGTGAGTTTCTCAATTTTAAATTGTGTATGGTGATAGCGAAGCTGGAGAAAGTCAAAAGAGTCTTCTTTTAGAGGGTCCTCCCTCTTGTAAGGGAAACTACATTTGGGGCATCCGTGGTAGTAGCAGCCGTGGAACTCGTGTATTGTATCTCCATAAAAACAATCCAACTTCATTCCATCTACTTAACTTCACGCTCCCTCCCAGCATGTTGAATCCTAACACCATTTTCTCCTCTCCCCAACACAACCACTGAAGTGCTATGGCCGATTGATTATCTACTAACCGGTATCCGTGTTTTGTTAAAAGTACAATAGTGTTGGGTTTGAGGAATTTTCGCCGGAAAGCAAGGTTACACAATCTCGCGATAGTCACTGCCCCCAAAAAAGGGTCAACTTGGCACTGATCCAGGAACAATGATCTGAATTTTAAACACGCTTAGGCTAGTATATCCACATCCGAAATACAATATTCAATTATTTCTTTCTAAAAATCAAACACAATTATTTTATACTTTCTGGTTGTACCATACTTGGAACGAATCGTGGTTCTTCTTAAACATGTCTTGCATTGCATCTATGAGAGTCGGGACAGTAGTAGCTCTTGTCCGGCATAGGTCCTACGTAGTTCAACACCCTACACTCTACGTGTAGGGTGTTGAACAGGTGGAGAGAGTATCCTTTTTTCTTTTCAGGGCCGAGGTCAAAAGCTTTAAGTAGTGCAGAGAGAACCATAGGGAAGTAGTTTCGACTGTCGATGAATCTAGTAGAATCTGTCGACATTATCCAACTCTAGTAGAATCACTTTGGAACGAACCTCTTGCTATTAATTCGGGTGTGAATTTAGTTTGCTCAAGTAGATACTTCAGGATAAACTGGAAATTGAACCCTTGACCGCTGTGCGCGATTACACAGAGCTTTTTAAACTTTGTCCGTTCATTCATTACATATTCCATAAACTGTTCAATGGGGTTGGCCTTGTAAATCCACATATGTGTGAGAAACTAGTCACAAGAAAGACTTCCTCCTAAAGACTTCCAGCAAAACTATTGCGATACACACAAATTCACTATATAACCTTAACTATATAACGATAACCTTAACACTACTATAATTACTTAAACACACGTCCTGTCTAGTTTCTAGATAAAAAAATATGATTGCAAAATCTTCTGTTTTTGACCTTCCAGTATCCACACGCATACAACACTGATAATTGAGGGTCTTGAAGGCATCACAAGTAGAACAAAACACTTGTGCCACAAGTAGTACAAAACCACATACATGCCAAGGGTTTGTATGCAACCAAGACAACACCATTGTTACCACTGTCATCGTACAATTTTGTGACATGACTTACACAACTGTATCCTACTACACACATATCCTTGATGAGCAATTAAACAGCGTTGGTTCTTGAATACTCTACAGCATTTTGGACACGTAATTCCTTTATGCTCACGTGTACATGGCGGTGAGATGGTATGGCAAGCCTGGCATACGGAGAAGCACCTGTGTTTAACTTTATGGTTGTAGGGAGTGTGGCATGCTTCACAAAACTATTTACAAGCAAAGGCTGCAGTAAGATTAGTAATTACATTGAAACGACCATTATTGAACATTAGGTTAATACTATGCACTGCATCACACTACCCCCACTAAAATACACTTCACGGCCTTTCCTATCATAATTGTAAACTGTAATTTTATATTTTTAAAGTTGATCCTGAATTTTTCAAGTTCAGCAATACCCGCCCCTTCTTCTGGAATTTACACTCTACCCTTAGTCAACAGTTTCTTAGCCCTGTTGGTCTGCCTAATACAACTGTATTGTCTTATAGCCTTGTACAATGGATATTTTTTGGCGAGCGCTTAACTTACCACAAGAGCTCTGGCAAGGCACAAATTAATCAAAAACTCACAAAAAATCAAAAACATTATTGATACTCAACATACCACTACATGCCATACACTCTTCTATAAAATTATTGTAAATTCATGGTCTTCGGGGTCCTCCAGAACCAACAGGTAGATTCACCCTAGTACGTTGTACTTTAAAAGTATCACTGCTTGTTACTGACTCTGCGTTATTTTGTACAATTCCTCGAAAAATGTTCCAAATAATATCATCATCAATCTCGGAAGCGGGCCTGAAGGCTACATACACCGGCTCTTTATTTTGAATTTAATACTGGTTAAGGTAAACCCAAGCTGGTCAGTATCCACAGCGTTAGATTTCATTTTATTCACATATTTACTGAGTCCTCGTCTGATGCAGTCAATGTCAGCAACACCGAGAGGAGGTTGCTTAAACTTAAAAGTTGTTTTAGAACCCTTCAATCTAAGTTTCCTAACATAAGTCTTGTTAGTACCAATAATATTTACATAATCCATTTTACAATACACGATATGGATAAATATATAGTATAATACACACAAAAATCAGTTAAATACGCTTAAAACAACGAAAAGTCGATATAATAATTTAATATGAAATAATTGACTAAAACAATCGACTAAAATAATTGGTATAATCGACTAAAATAATCGAATATGCAGTAATCGACTGTAATAACCGAATACAACTTGTAGGTATAGTTGAGTTAGGTTAAAACGTAATATTACAATACTCACCAAGAGTCACTAAGAAGTCCAAAGAGAGAGAAGACTACTTGGTTCCCAGGCACCGACTGAATTTTCCTCTCACCTGCTTTCTTATATAGGGGCCTCTCGACATGTCCTAACATGAAAGAGGCACTAACCACCTTTATTCCCCCGCTTTCGAAAGTTCCAGAAGTTGGCGTAGAAAATGTAAGAAATATGTGATTTTTTTTGCTTATATCTCAAAAAAGGTGCGACCTAGAGCCTTGAAAAGTTTTTTTCGACCCCCTTAAACTGAACAGCATCACATCGTTTTAGGCTATTTCCGTCCTACCTGTGAGAAAATATTCCATGAATTTCGTCCCTGGACTTATCTTTACCCCCACTACTCCGAATTTAGATTCGTTATTTACCGTCCAATTTAGTTAAAATTTAGTACACATATACAGATACACATCCACTACAATGAATAATGTGACTTTTATTTGTATGATAACTTATATTGCTTTTTTTCTTTTCAGATTGGAGGGATGAATAAAAAAGTAGAATGTAGTATAATTTAAATAGTTTAATTTTATAGTTTATAGTTTAATTAAAATAGTTTAATTAAATAGTTTAATAATTTAAATAGTCCATTAGATGCACACAGTCTTATTATTACCATCCTTTCTGATCCCATCATTATCAGCTGATACAAAAGTGAGATTAGATAATCTGGTGGGAAAAGTGTTGTTAGGAAAAGTGAGGTTAGGGAATTTGGCAGGAAACATGGGCACCGCCATCTTGGATGACGTCATAAAAATGGATCAATCAGAGAGCTGTGCTCATTGAAGGCCCCTTCTACTAGTGTTGTTGCTGTTTCTACAATCAATCAGACTATATTAAGTAAGTGTGGGACTTAACACCCTCTATGTGTCTGTTCCATGAAATACAATCAATAAACTGCTGTAAATTAAAATGTATAGTTAAACATTTAAAAATGGAATAGCAATTTCGGATTAAATACAAATAATTCAAAAAATATGTTTTTGTAATTTGTTTATTTTGGAAATAGTTGAGCGGAATTGTAAATAATTACCATTAAAGAATGAATATAAAACGGTAAATAAATGTGTGTATCTTTAATAAATGTGTCAAAAAATTAAATTTCACTTTTATTTTATAGACATCACAATTTTCCATATTTTCCAGCATGGTTGCATCTATGGGCAGCTATATTATATACTGGATGACATGTTCAAAACTATTTATGTCCAAGTGGGGAAGCAAAATGATAGTTTGATAAAAACAAATATTAAAATAGAATACATTTATTTATAAAATAATATTTTTAAGTAAACATTTCACTTCTCATTCCAAAATTAATTTACAAAAGTTCAAATTACGTTTAAGAAGTATTTTTGAAAATAGTCTCTCTAAAATTTTACTGGATAGTAGAATCAAATAGAAACTAATATTTTTAAATATAAATAAACTGTACGGATAAATATTATAAGTTCAATTGCTTTACAAATTATATTTTACTAAATTATTTAACATAATCCAAATGGAAAAATATAACATTCAAGTCATTAACAGCTGGGGTTGGAAGAGTCCATTTTTTCATAGTAGCTGTAGATAACAACCAACATGTACAAGGAGAAAACTAGAACAAAATACATTCATTATTACTTTCATTATTTGTAAATAAAATGCATAAGAAAATATGACTTTTATCTTGTGTGAACTATAAATTTTTTACGGCACATTTTATTGCACAATATTTATATCACTAGGGATACATCAATCAAAAAAGGAATAACAAAATGATTAAATAGTTTATTTCATATTGTGAAAATGTTGAGTTTTTTAAATTATGGGTTCACTTGAGCAAAAAAGGAAATTTACAAAATGAATCGTTTTTATGATATATTTAAAAAAAAATATAATTTATGAATATCAATTTTGACAAATTGAAATAGATCAACACACTCATTAACTGTTTAAAGGTAGAGGAAGATTAAGATATTTACCAGTATGAGTGTTTTTACAGGCTATTTTCCTCGAAGTAAACATTCAAAATTTCGTTTTTCCTTGTAAGCTGAATTTTATTGTAAGAATTGTCTTATGTTTTAAAATAATAATATTTATTAGATTTTGAATTTTTCTGTGAAATTTTTGATATTAAATTAAGATCACTGTTGATTACCTTAATTAATGGCTGCTCAAAGAGATTGATTCGTTCAAAGAATTTCTGTCGTATTACAATGGAACATTTTGAACAATTTTTTCTACCTAATAGTTTATTATTTTTAATTTTATTGTAAAAGGTAATCAATCGACACTAACAGTTCTTTTCATTAATTATTTATTTACTGCTAATGGATTCTAGTATGGTATTTTATTTTATTTTTTTTTTTTAATTTAATTCTATTTAATATAATTTGTATAAAAATGCATTCGTAAATAAATGCTATGTTCAAAATAATTTTATTCCACAAATTCATCGAGAAACGTGTATGAGGTGCTACAGCCCAACGTTTTCACATTTTTACGTATCTGTTATTGAAATGAATCTTTTAAAAGTCAAAATTATGACCTTCTTTCAATAATTGATGATTTATATCTAGATACTGTTTGTAACCACATAGAAAGAAGAAAAAGAGTTTACTTGCCAATATTCGCAACAAACACTTCAATAGCAGTTAAAGATACATTTTATGGTTTGTTGTCAGCTACCATTTGTTAATTTAAAAAAAATTCAATTGAAATTATGGATAAAGACCAAAAAGTTATGATATTGTTAGTTGATTAAACATTTAAAGTAATATCAGCCACAAATCTAAATACAATCCATCGAGCCATTTATTAAGACCTAGTTTAAATCATTATACCCTTGTAGGAATAAATTTTTCGTTTATCCTATTTGGAGAGGATTTGGGAAGAATAAGTTAAAGACTGACAATGTACTGGTCCTACCATCGCAAGGCCAAGTGGAGAAATAACTACTCAACACACTACAATATTTAACGCGCTTGGATGCGACCTCTATTTATTTCTTCTCTGTTTTTAAGTCAATATTTATTAATCACTATTGACAGTTATCAAATTTAATTACTCTTTAAGTTTATTAAAAACAAATGTTAACCATCAAAATAATTTCATGTCACATAAATGAAAACTATTTTTTTGAAAAACACATACATGAAAAACACCGAAATATGTTTGAAATTAAGTATAATTTCACAAATACGCCCTCTCAAATCGAAACGGATAGTAGAATCAAATGAATTCTATTAGTTTTAAATGTAAATAAATTTTAGAAATTAATAATAAAAGTTTCTGTAATTGCTTGATAAATAATATTTTGGTATATTCTTCCAAATAATCCACACAGAAAAAATATTACTTATAATTTATTCAATAGTTTATCATTTTCTAAATTTACCCGTAATTGCTTGGATTTAATATGAAAGGTTCCATGAAGATTAACAGTACAATATTCCTAATTTAGATTAAACAACCTTGACAATATATATTTCTGATGCATTATTTTTATATTTTTGAACTTGAACGATTTCTACCTTGATAGCGATTTTATATCTCAACCAAAAAAAATCATAAAGTTAAATTATTTGTAATAACTTTAAAACTAGGATCAAATAATATATTTAACTATCTTTCTCCTATAGCTGTAAAATTCACTTTCAAAATCATTTATTATTTATTATATCTAGATTAAAATACATTTTTTATGAATCTCTCTGCAAATATATATTTAAGAGACTAAGTAAAAATGATAATAAACCTTCCTTAAATTAAATTAATCTTAGAATAACTACTATAAACAAAACAAAAATATAAATGAACAAACATCAAGCAAACATAATTACTGGAAAGCAAATTACTACTCAATATAAAACTTTGGAATAAATTTGCTACTCAATATAAAACTTCATCTTTTCCTTTTTTTTCTAAAATTTATTTTTTGTACTAATATTCCTCATTTGATTCTATTTTGTAGTACATCTCATTCACTTGTTTGATTTTTAAAACTTCTTTCTGGACTATGACTGGTAGTCCTAACTTTACATGAGAGTCTCAGAGTAATTATTATTAATATAATGGAAATAAATAAATAAATAGCATACACAACTATATATAACAACCATTACTATAAATCAACAGTAAACAAACAATATTAATCATTTTATAGCTTACAAATAATAAAAAAATAAAATAAAACAAAACAAAACAATTAAAATCAATGATCTACTTGTACATAATATCTTTAAAGGTTTAAAAGTACTCAAACTTTTAGCTAGTTATGAATACCAACAAATGGCCATTATAGCTATTATTATAAGTACATTTTACCTTTTGTGTTAAACAAACAGTTGTACAACAGCTGTATGCAGTTACCACTCAACTATAACTACAAACAATTTGTCTAAGAAAATCATTAGTACCTACACCTCATTTACGTCTTATTAAAATTAGCTATAAACACGTCAGACCTTTTCCGTTACTTCACTGCCACTACTTCTTTTATCGCAATTATAGTTAGGTTAGGTTAGGTGGCTCTAAAGTTGATCACAAACTGGTAAATCCAATGATTGACTAATTGCCGAATGCGCTCTCCGTGTGTAAGTTCTTGGAAAGTGATAAGATAAGACCAGCGATATCGGATTCCGAGCGGATGAGGAATACCACAGTGGACGTAAAAATAAGTTGGGAACAGTTTTTCAAGCAATAGAATATTCTATAAAAGTAGTGGTTGTGAACTAAAAAAAAAGATCCACAAAATCATGGATACGAAAATAATGATTGTAGTTACAATACTTTTTGATACGCTACTTAGAGGAAAAATATTGCAATTTTTAATAATGCAACAATACTTACGACATGAGGTTAGCATCACTACAATCGAAGCCCACAAGTCTGCATAAGAGACTGTGAAAACGAAGCCGACCATTGAAATGAATCTGAGTGCCAACAGTACTGCAGCGATGCACACATAGTAGTAGACAAACCTCTTTCGATGCTGTAACAATAAAACGAGACACTTTATTTGCTAATAGATGCAAGTACATGAATTAATTTTAACGACTTTTGAAAGTCACTATGTTTCTGTTTTGGCTAATATAGCATACTATTCTGTTAAAATATACACACTCATCTGAAGTAGAATTTTTTTTACTATCTATATTTTTAATACCATAACTATTGAAAATAAGAAAAAAACATATACTTAAAATGCCAAACAAATATCCTTTCCGTTTGATACCTCTGTAATTGATTAATTGTCTTCCATAAACTGTTCATGAGCCAATAACCAATGACAGCAATATTATTATAAAAGCATAGATTGATAAAAATGATCAAAAAAATTTACCATTCTTTTTTGTGTAAATTGAAAATTGTATTGCATCTAACTTGAGCAATATTAAGTTCTTTGATCAAGAATAAGTTACTGTATCTTACTTGAAATTTTTCTGGACATTTGTGAACTTTTGTAGTCTCTTCATGGACTAAAACTGGATCTCTTTCTATACAATCATACGAAAGAAGGAGAATGGAGGGTTTTTATAAGGTTACGTTTTTTACAATGAAGCCAACAAGTTTAAGGTTCTTTTATACTAAGAATATTATATAATTTATTTTAGCTTTTTTCATATAGTTGATATATATTTCATATATAATTGATTTTCATATAGATTTCTCATCCAATTTAAAATGTTGGGTTTCAAATTATAAGCTGTCTGAATAGTCCATGTGGAGCGCTAGTGTAGTCCCATGTACATGTAATGCTCCAGCTGTGGTAGCAGACATCTAACTAACCAAATTACTGGCACATATATTCCTTTTAGATAGGATATATACTATAGGTGTATATAATCAACAATAATATGCACTTAAAGCCTCACTATGTTCGTAGGACGTGTGAGTAGTTATGACTTCATAGATTTCAATAATATATTTATATATATATAAGAAACATTTTTATATAAGCGGTGGTGATCGTATCTATGGGTATAAAAAACACACACCCACATTGACAAACCGTATACTTAAGATAACTATTAAAATAATAAATATAATCTACCGTATACACTCCGTAGAGTAGGATGATTCCTACGACACACAGAAGCACGGAGACCAACATATCGAGCCAAAAGTTTCCAGAGATTGCTAAAAACAACGACAAAATACAAATTAATACATCTTTTATAAAAACATCTTTATAAAATAATATAAACGAGCAAGGTGGTTTTAATTTAGGAAAAAGGAGCATGCTTATACGTCATTTTGTACATACATTATTTAATGATACAGCAGCATTAAATACAAATGTAATTCATAATTTCTCTTATCATTATACTACTTGTTTTTTACTCTATATATAATTAGTTATTTGTCCTTTTCACTACAGGGTACTAAATTAACATTCAAGTCTTTGTTCAAAAACGTCATTTATGGTAGGGCTAGAATTGTCAGACATCTTAGATCTTTCTGCAATAAACAAAATGTTATATATATTACAAAAGCTATCTCAATATTTTATACATTTGTTCCGATAAAATTATGTTTCATATGTTGTTTTTTTGATAGTTCTCTGGATACTTTTGATTTCTTAGCATGTTTTAGTACTAGTAAGACATTTTTCTGGTTAAAAATTTTACTATTTTAACAAATTAGTATAAATGGAAACTCAAACAAATTGTAAAACCCGATAAATGATCTGTAGACAAATTTGACAATTATTCTTAAATTTTTCAAAATTTAATTTGTTGAAACTGGTTAATCAACAAAGAAATAACAGTGGAACTATATATTTACGTTATTTGAGAAAATATATTTAACATTGGTCTTATGCAGAGTAGATTAATACTGGCCGGAAACCAGCAAAGTGACCTGAAGGTATGATCACTTCTCTACCCTCGGTATAGATTTCTGTAATGTAAAATGAAGAGCTAGTTTGTTTAAATAATTTGCCAATTTGTACTTGGTCACATTTATTTAATTAGAAAATATAGGCATAGTAACTCCAAAACTATATTGTGCAAATATGTTTCAATTATTTTGTAAAACTATTGTAGGTCAGCCTTCATTATTGACCTTGACGTAAGTTTTCCTCGTCTACAAATATAAGCAAAGTATAATTAGATGAGTTTCAGATATATCTAATCTACTACAGGCCATGATGATAATAATAGTGAAGCAGATGTAAAAGAATTGTTTACAACATTTTCTAAAATATGTTTGGCACTCCACCCTTCTTTTTAAATTGATGTTACTAATGGTGTCTGCCAGACCAACGTAAACTCCCAACAATGAAACAAGCACGGGACAATTGTGTCACCTACGTATTTCATAACAAACTATGTTACACCATCTATAACGTTCTGAGTGAGTTTTAAGCTCTTTATAGTATTCTGAATGGTGTCAACAAATATAAAGTGAACAACTGATATTTGTCCTTTTTAAAATAGTGTTATTATTTCAGATTCTCCGTTCGATTGCTCGTCATGAAAATTTTGGTTAGCGGACTCGAAGTATTGAACATAACAAAGTGTTGTCAGTGCAAACATTCTTTTTAATGTTCTATATAAAACAAGATTGGTTAAAATGTTTCCAGAAATGGGTTTCAACTTTATCGCGTTCATTTCTACAGTTCCCTCCTGCAGCAATCTAATTCCACTTTGACAGTATTCTTTTTGCCAGAATAAACCTCGGACTTAATTATGTCTTCTGCTTAAATAACTTATGAGCAGAAAGTTCTCTCTTGAGTAGCATTTGGGTCAGAATAAAACCACTTCAGGTACCTGGAAATTCTCCGTAATGGTACAGTTATTATATTATTTTTCATTGGCTCAATAATAGCTGAATTAAAATCCTTGGCAACAGCATTAATATCAGTGCAGACACGCTACTCTCTCCAGAGGTTTTACTAATCATTGAGTTGTACAATGAAATTTGGTGGTATATGCCCAAGTGATCCCCAGAAGGAAGAGGGAACTCTCCATTCTAGAGGAGTCTTTCATCCTACTCACCCCATAAATGGATATTTTAAGACGGAGGTGTTTCTTGTCCTCTCTGACTAGTGCAACCAACCAAGATAAACTTATGTTTCCATTATAGTGATGACCAAAATATCTGTGAGTTTGAGATTCATATAGTTTATTAATTTTAACAGTAAGTTTATCATAGCTCTAGAATAAGAACTGCATCTAGCTGAAAAGGAACATTTATCCAAGTTATGAAAATCTTCCAACTTTAAGAAGTTTTGTCTCATGAATTAAAGTTTTCCATGAACAGTGGAATAAAAAAACCTAAAACATTAAAAGCTAAATGCCATTTTTATACGATATTTAGAGTTATGTATTTGGTAACAATCGTGGATAAAAAGTTTACTTGGACTTAGTCCATAAACATTTTGATACATTATGTTGATGTTTGTCACTAGGCATCTTTGTTTATCTTCTTCCGAGTGCTAAATAGACCAAAAATCGACTTTTTTTACACAGAAAGGTATAAATTAGATGAACATCAGTATAAATGAAAGGCTTGTTGATTTTTGCTAAAAGCAATATACGATACATCAAAGTCCTTAGCGATGTTATAAAAGTCCTTTTGGTAAAACAAGGGTTAGGCAGTTTATCTAAGAAATCCATTTCTTTAATGACAACAAAAGTCTCTGCCAGTTTTATGGTCATAACAATCTTGGAGCTCATACACCTTTCCGATTTCACTTTTTCATTAAGCTGATTTTCAAGTAGATGATTTAAAAAATTTTTACAGTGATATTGCCTTTGGTCATACGCAATGTAGGCGTGTACAATCTGCTAAATATTGATATCTCACCTCTTAAGCTAGGAGGAAATAAGTAGACCTCTAATAACCATATATGTATTACAAAAACTGACACGAGTGTTCATGGATGTTTAGTGAGTCTGGAAAGGAGATAACAAAATGAGCTAAACAGCATGAGGAAGATAAACTAAAGCTGAAGGGAACTGAAATAAGGGGCCAAAGGTGTTAAGGAGCAACAAATATTTATTTCTCGATTTTTTATTTTTATGATTTTTTTGCTTGAAATGTCCTCTTTAAAATGGTATATAATATGTGTTGTTTATATTAGTATAAGTTATTCAAAATTAAGATTTGTCCAGTTATTTGCATGTAATTTCGTACTTATCTATACGTGCTGAAACCTGAACGATTATAAAAGGTTTTATTAAAATTATAATAAAATAAACAAGCTGAACATTTATGTTTTTAAAACATACATTTTATTACACGAAAAAAATGTTTTATCAAAAATCACATATTAGTTTACTCTCATACATAAAAGTATGGTTTACTCGTAGAAAGACAGAACTAAGGTATCTGTTATAGAACCTGAGAAAAGGGTACATAAGTTACCATTACGGAGATAGGGTGAAGTGCTCCCCTTAAAGCACTGATAACACTGCATCCCACTGCCACCTTATATGAAAACCTTTTATAACACCTATTTTTTTATGTAATGGTCACTGTAACTTAATATTTTCCCTTCCCTTTGTCTTATTTTTTTCTAAATATGATTAGTAATCGATGACGTGACAAGTTCGATGGCACTGTTAAAACTGTTTCCACTTCCTAATTATCTGCCAATTCACTTTAACAAATAGTTTGTCTACTCCTAAGTGAGTGATGATAAAACTGTTTTCTAATTCCAAATTTTTTGACAATTCACGTTAATAAATAGCTTGTCAACTGAGTGAGTACTGATTAAACTATTTTCTACTTCCAAATTATTTGCCAATTCACTTTAATAACTAACTTGTCTACTCCTAAGTGAGTACTGATTAAACTGTTTTCTACCTCCAAATTATTTGCCAATTCACTTTAATAACTAGCTTGTCTACTCCTAAGTGAGTACTGATTAAACTGTTTTCTACCTCCAAATTATTTGCCAATTCACTTTAACAAAAAGCTTGCCTACTCCTGAATGAGTACTGCTAAACTGTTTTCTACTTCCAAATTATTTTCCAATTCACTTTATCAATTGCTTGTCTACTCCTGAGTAAGTACTGATAACATTGTTTTCTACTTCAAAATATTTGCCAATTCACTTTAATAAATAGCTTGTTTACTTTTGAGTTAGTACTGATAACATTGTTTTCTACTTCAAAATATTTGCCAATTCACTTTAATAAATAGCTTGTCTACTCCTGAGTAAGTACTGATAACATTGTTTTCTACTTCAAAATATTTGCCAATTCACTTTAATAAATAGCTTGTCTACTTCTAAGTAAGTACTGATAACATTGTTTTCTACTTCAAAATATTTGCCAATTCACTTTAATAAATAGCTTGTTTACTTCTGAGTAAGTACTGATAACATTGTTTTCTACTTCCATATTATTTGCCAATTTACTTCAATAAATAGCTTGTCTACTCCTGAGTGAGTAGGCTACATATACGTCGTGACAAGTCCGATGGCTCTGATAAAACCGCTTTCCACTGCAACCTTGTTTGCAAACTCACTTCCATAACGAGTGTTATTGTTGGTAATATCCGTAGTCTTATATTATTTTCCATCCACGTTGATAAAGTACGCAAGGCTAAAAAATAAGGACGTTTTTGTATATCTAAAAGTCATGTTAGTTGAACTACACACAGAGACTGCATCTCCTTAATAAAGAAATCTTTTAATTTATTTTTCCACGATTTGTGATACTTAGATTTTTTGTTAGAATAATATTATTTTTCACGACTGCCACACCTTAACCTTCAAAGAGCACACATACAACGATCCTTCTATCTGTACACAGTGACGCCAATAAACAAAAAATTCCTTTAAAATCTACAAATTATCAATCATTTGAAATCAGGTGTGTATTATTGTGTATTAGTTTACTATTATATTGGTTAGTGATAAAAAATTATAAAAATTGTAAAATGTTTTAGCAAAAGGTAAAATCTTTCACCCAAAATATTAAACTATTTTACAATAGCTGTATTTATGAGAGTTTTTAAAAATGTAATTAAAAAAAACTATACAGCATCATACAAGTAAGTAGAGATAGAATCAATATAAAAATGTATTTTATCCTCAACAGTTGTGACCTAACTTGCAAATAATGACAAATATAAACAAATGGTATTATGAAAAATATCAATAACTTCACCAGTACAATATCATATCAATATAACCAATAAACACCATGAGGATAAACACAACCTCAAACAGCACACAGGAGTTCACAGGACCGTAATATGAATAAGGTTGTTTACCATCTACTCACAGATGGGGAATGAGATGGGCAATGGGGAGGGGAATTGATGGCCAGAGCTACTAACTAAATTTACTGAAAACGTATGTGTTAATATTAAATTGAGCAATATCAAAAATAAATTGATGTCGATCCAGGTGGTCCCCAATCAGTTTTTTGTTTTTTTTTATTTATTTTTTTATTTTAGGGATGAACCTATGGAATGTAACATAGAGTAACAAAGACACATAGAGTAAATAGTTTTACTTAAACCTGTAGTTTTTAGTTAAATAATAATTCCCTAATGTTTATTTAGACTTGAAAAATACTTACCGGAGAATTCCGCCTGGGATTCAGTCAATTTTAAGTAAATTCCTGCTAAAATGTTTAGACCAGGAACTATCTGAAATATTGAATGTAAACATGTTTTTACATAGGCCTACATATAACATTAAGTATTATCAACAAAAAACTAAAAGCACAAAAAACAACGATTGTTAGTATTACCACACAATGATCAACATTCAGTGTTTATTTTGGTTTTTATAATGCATCTGGGTTAAATTACTCTTTTCGCTATTAAATACAATTTCGTTACACATACCAAGTATTCGAGCAAGGTGGAATAACAACATCTATTTTTATTCTACTTACTCTTCAATAGTGTTTTTATTTTTTATTTTTTTTGCTATTTTTCTATTAAAGATCTATAACAGTTTTATATTTCATATATATGTTCTTATATATTTGTTACTATATGCTTAATATTTTACAATTACGTGGCCATATAATAAATTATCTCCAAATTAACAAATTTAAACCAGAATAACATTTAGTTCGCTACATTATTTTATGGATTTCATTATGTAAAAGAAGATGTGAATGGATAAATAATGCTCTTAAACGGTGCAGTTTAAAATATTAGTTCTCAGAGTCTTATATCAGTTGTTAAATTATAATTTACTATCATTTATATAGATATTTTATTTTAACTCCATTTAGTATTGCTTTTACACTGAATGTAAATAAAATTTATTTTTTCCAATATATTATATCCAACATCTATACACAGACAAACTACCAACTATTTGTAGTAAAATATAAACACAAAAAATATTGTACGGTTGCCATACAATTAATTGTAAACAGTTGTCATGCAATATTTTTTATTGTATTTTTATGTTTTTTTTTTGTTTTTTTTTTGCCATTGTTGCTGTTATTGTTTGTGTTAACCTGCTGTTATACTGATATTATTATATATACTATAATAATCTTGGTGTTACACTGTCTTGTTATGCTTGTATTTATATTATTTGTTATGATTATTGTTTTCAGGTGATAATTCATAAAGTAAGATTGGGACTCTGTTGATAGATTGGACATGAACACTTAGTCAACTCATATTTATTATAAACTAATTTAATGCTACTTTGTAATTAGATTTTTCTGTTTTGTAGCGTTTAAAATAAAATAAATAATAAATTATTTATTTATTTATAAAAGAAAAAAATGTCAATTATTTATAAATAATGCTTTTCTCCTTGTTTTCATTTTGCACATAATGAATAAAAATTAATTGTATGATAAAAATACAGGGAACTCAAATACTAAAATACTTGCAGTATGGTATAGAAATCAAATCATGAAGAATAATTAATTTAGCTTAAAGTGATCAGCAGCTAATTATTACATAAATGTTCAGTTTACTTAATTTTTAATGGTTCTTTTGAAGTTATTTTTTAGATATGTTCGACATTTCAAACGCACAACCCAAGGTATTTCTGAGTTAACTTTTAGCTCGATTGGCCATATGTTATCATACGTAGTTGCATCTTCATATCTAATCAAAATGTTTTGAAACAATACATCAACTTAAAAGTTTTCAGAATATGGACTCAAAAGAAAGCAAAAGCATTGTGTGGAAAAATTGGAATTTTTGACAAATTTATCAATTTATCAGATACTCTTCAATGTCCAAAATATACTGTGAATTGTATATCTGTTACCTAAATCAGTTCACAATACAGGCTAAAATTTTTTTCGGAACATAAATTTATATGATACAATAGGAAACTGACATGTACACATGTGTATGAGTAAATAGTTTATTTTATAACTGAAGTTTAGTGACGTGTTCTCTTTCGGTCCCGTTCAATGCAAAATATTTTACTCTAGTAACTAATTTATATCAACTACATATTATTTTTTATTCTAAATAAAAACCTAGATTTTTTATTCTAAACTAACTATAAAAACAACACTAATAATGCCAAATCATACACCTTAGAATTTATACTTGTTTAAAACCCTATTATTTAAAACCCTCGTTATTATGATAAATAAAGTACCTATATTTAGAATTTAAAAAACATTTTAAAAGCCTACTCAGTGTACAGTATGTCCACTTTATGGTATCATTTTTACTACTCTTTTGTAATGTACTTTTGGTTATTTCATTAGTAGACCTAAACCCACGGTAAATGGCGTGAGGACAGGGCATGCGCAACAGATTCTGCCCCACCAAACACAGTCATTAGAAGTACAATCTCTACCAGCATTCTCTTGTCTCTGTTTACGTGCCACATAGTTTTATGTTAGATCTTATAACATTTTATTGATATACGATCTAACATAAAACTCTAAATAAATTATTAAATCATATCCATCGTTCTAAATCTAATTAGAAAATGTTATCAATTACATACTCTAATCTACATTAAAAATGTTAGTAATAATGTAAAAATTAAACATGTAAACAGTATGTATGTTTAAATTTTACAACAAATAAAAAATAATGATACCGAATAGCTAAAATTATATCTAAATGAAACAATATAAACGTTATTATTTGTTAACAATGTTGGTTAAATAATATATGTGTGTACAAAAAAGTTAAAAGAAAACACATCCATTGTTTTGTACAGCTATTGCAACTTTTATTAACAGTTAATTATACACTGGAACTAAACTATGGTAGTCCATGCCCAGTAATAGGCAAACTTACACACTTGACTGTGCTTTGCAGCACGCTTCCTTGGGGGGAACTGTGGAGGGACAAGTTCTCCGCCTCTATCACACTACCCGCCCTACATGCTATTACTTGTGGGTTTTTTATCTTTTTATCGTTCTTTGCCGACGACAAAATTATCTCAAAATGGTCATTAAAGCTGTCGAACAGCCCTGACAATAGTAAGATTCTTTTTGGTTTAAGTTTTTACGGTTTATTTTATTAGTGTTTTTTTATGCTTACCGCCTGCAGCCATCCATTAATGAGACTTCCAGTCCGTAGACTGACACAGAAACAGCAGTTGTTTGTAGTTAACATGTTTTACCAGGCTTGACCTGAAAATCAATGTCGTTATTATCTACGATAGAATTTATAATTATTCTATTACGTATTTATTAATAAACTTCAATTTGGGGACACATTTAATAAACTCAAAATATTATCTGGACTACATGTATGTACTTGAACTTTATCAATGGATACACAAATGTAAGAAGAAAAAAAAGGAAAAAACCTGACAGCTTTTTTTGTAATTTTTGCGTGACCATCACTAAGTAGGGTAGAGCTTGTTACGTGGAAGCCTAGAGTGACACAGAAAATGAGACAGAGAGAGTGGCGTGGCTGACTGGAGAGAGATGGAAGGTTGTCATGAGAATGAGAGAGAAAGAAAAAGGTAAAGAGCTGGAAATAATAGCTGGAAATAAAAGCCAGCAAACATATTGGCACCCATGCTAAGCTCGTTTCGTCTGTTCGTCTCGTTTCGTGTGTGTGTGTGTGTGTGTGTGTGTGTGTGTGTGTGTGTGTGTGTGTGTGTGTGTGTGTGTGTGTGTGTGTGTGTGTGTGTGTGTGTGTGTGTGTGTGTGTGTGTGTGTGTGTGTGTGTGTGTGTGTGTGTGTGTGTGTGTGTGTGTGTGTGTGTGTGTGTGTGTGTGTGTGTGTGTGTGTGTGTGTGTGTGTGTGTGTGTGTGTGTGTGTGTGTGTGTGTGTGTGTGTGTGTGTGTGTGTGTGTGTGTGTGTGTGTGTGTGTGTGTGTGTGTGTGTGTGTGTGTGTGTGTGTGTGTGTGTGTGTGTGTGTGTGTGTGTGTGTGTGTGTGTGTGTGTGTGTGTGTGTGTGTGTGTGTGTGTGTGTGTGTGTGTGTGTGTGTGTGTGTGTGTGTGTGTGTGTGTGTGTGTGTGTGTGTGTGTGTGTGTGTGTGTGTGTGTGTGTGTGTGTGTGTGTGTGTGTGTGTGTGTGTGTGTGTGTGTGTGTGTGTGTGTGTGTGTGTGTGTGTGTGTGTGTGTGTGTGTGTGTGTGTGTGTGTGTGTGTGTGTGTGTGTGTGTGTGTGTGTGTGTGTGTGTGTGTGTGTGTGTGTGTGTGTGTGTGTGTGTGTGTGTGTGTGTGTGTGTGTGTGTGTGTGTGTGTGTGTGTGTGTGTGTGTGTGTGTGTGTGTGTGTGTGTGTGTGTGTGTGTGTGTGTGTGTGTGTGTGTGTGTGTGTGTGTGTGTGTGTGTGTGTGTGTGTGTGTGTGTGTGTGTGTGTGTGTGTGTGTGTGTGTGTGTGTGTGTGTGTGTGTGTGTGTGTGTGTGTGTGTGTGTGTGTGTGTGTGTGTGTGTGTGTGTGTGTGTGTGTGTGTGTGTGTGTGTGTGTGTGTGTGTGTGTGTGTGTGTGTGTGTGTGTGTGTGTGTGTGTGTGTGTGTGTGTGTGTGTGTGTGTGTGTGTGTGTGTGTGTGTGTGTGTGTGTGTGTGTGTGTGTGTGTGTGTGTGTGTGTGTGTGTGTGTGTGTGTGTGTGTGTGTGTGTGTGTGTGTGTGTGTGTGTGTGTGTGTGTGTGTGTGTGTGTGTGTGTGTGTGTGTGTGTGTGTGTGTGTGTGTGTGTGTGTGTGTGTGTGTGTGTGTGTGTGTGTGTGTGTGTGTGTGTGTGTGTGTGTGTGTGTGTGTGTGTGTGTGTGTGTGTGTGTGTGTGTGTGTGTGTGTGTGTGTGTGTGTGTGTGTGTGTGTGTGTGTGTGTGTGTGTGTGTGTGTGTGTGTGTGTGTGTGTGTGTGTGTGTGTGTGTGTGTGTGTGTGTGTGTGTGTGTGTGTGTGTGTGTGTGTGTGTGTGTGTGTGTGTGTGTGTGTGTGTGTGTGTGTGTGTGTGTGTGTGTGTGTGTGTGTGTGTGTGTGTGTGTGTGTGTGTGTGTGTGTGTGTGTGTGTGTGTGTGTGTGTGTGTGTGTGTGTGTGTGTGTGTGTGTGTGTGTGTGTGTGTGTGTGTGTGTGTGTGTGTGTGTGTGTGTGTGTGTGTGTGTGTGTGTGTGTGTGTGTGTGTGTGTGTGTGTGTGTGTGTGTGTGTGTGTGTGTGTGTGTGTGTGTGTGTGTGTGTGTGTGTGTGTGTGTGTGTGTGTGTGTGTGTGTGTGTGTGTGTGTGTGTGTGTGTGTGTGTGTGTGTGTGTGTGTGTGTGTGTGTGTGTGTGTGTGTGTGTGTGTGTGTGTGTGTGTGTGTGTGTGTGTGTGTGTGTGTGTGTGTGTGTGTGTGTGTGTGTGTGTGTGTGTGTGTGTGTGTGTGTGTGTGTGTGTGTGTGTGTGTGTGTGTGTGTGTGTGTGTGTGTGTGTGTGTGTGTGTGGTATGCGCAGTACGTGGGCAAGCCCCAAATATAAAATATATTGGATGTTCACGAGCATGTCCTCGTCAACAACCAACTATTGCACGGGAGGACTTGCTCATGATTATGCTGACGTGGATATGCTCATAAGGAAGTCCAAAAATAATATGAGAATAAAATTTATTGTGTATAATAAATATATGTTTATTCCATAAAGAACCATGATAAACAGATCGTAGCACGAATAATTATAAAATATACCACTTATTAATTTAATCCTTCAATTATTATCTACATTTCATATTTATGTGAGACATAAGGTTATTTTTACAAGTAAGTATTCCCATTATAATGGGAATATTTTGATACGTTGTTTATAGCTGAATATCGAGTAATCATAACCGATGTTGAGTAGTTTTCAATCCATACAAGATAACCATAATTTCTTAGTCAAATATGTTTATTTTGTTTCTCACGTTTTATCCCACCAACTAATAACGGCTCATATATTAACAAATAACGAAATGATCGTTAGATCTTTTGTGTGATAATGAAATGAAAAACAATTTGATTTTTCTGTAGTAGTCATAACTATTTGGTAAGGTTTAAGAGGTTTTTTTAAACTAAAACTGATACTAAATACATTATTCTGATACTTACGAATTTAAATTTAAAAAATTTTAGTGACAGATTAAAAGCAAATTGTCTTAGGAAGTATATTGGGATAATTAGTTATGCATTTAGACAATTTCCAATGATGCAAGCTGCATAATTGGGATTTAGTATGCGTCATAAGTCCTGTGCATATAAAAACGTATCCATTAATTAAAAGTTATTTATATTATGGTGCTGGGGATGTAGAGCGCCTTCCTCTTTTGAACGCAATATGGTTACAGCATCTGTTTTGCCTACGCAAAGATATCACGGCACTCTCTGTGCACCAAGTTACTGGTCGGTGTTGTACGAGGGGTTTATGTTGACACCCCCTCCTACTCAAGTACATTGGTTGATCCCAATGAGTTATTAACAGAAAAAAATCCGAAAATAAATCTGGGTAACTAGTTGCAGTATTTCCGTGTTCTTTCTAATCCCAAAGTCAATATTAAGGGGAGTTAAATGCTTCATAAGAGCCCATCTTAAAATGCTTATTTTTAGATACACTTATGTCAGCAATGGTTTATTGTAGAGATTTAAAACTTTCACACAATTTTCTAATATATATAAGTAACGCATAGTTAACCAATAATAAAGAAAAATTAATATTTCTTAAAAAAATTGTTGTAATGTATATAAATGTTTTACTTGTAAATTTTATCTTTTTTATAAACATCTAGCAAACTTTAAATCCCATAAACAAAACTGATTCTTTGTTAATCAAAGACAATTTGAGTAAGATAGTTACTAAATTTTGAGTGAATATCTTAAATAGTTCCTGATAATTTTGGACCTGATAATGGATTGGACCAATAATACGGAGTCAGTTTAAGTCGGGTCGCAAATGGCAGAAAAAATCAGGTTTGCCACAAAGGCAGAAATGCATATAGTAACACTGAACTGGGTGTTCTTTGCCATGTTCAGTTTGCCTTAAAATTACCGCCTTTTTATTGGTTAATATATGACTATGAGATCAGGAGTAAAACTTGACTGACACTTGCGGCCCGTACTTAATTTTCCCAAGTTACCGTGTTAGATATAAATTGAATTTCACAAATATCAAGAGTTATGTATATATAACGGTTGGTTATAGTTTGAAAAAGTTTCTTTATGAAATGGAAGGGAATTTCTCTAGTTAACAAATGAACTTTATATTGAAATATTTACTACCGTAATATTATTATGATTATCTTATATGATTTCCGATGGCCAATCACACTGATAATTAGATTATTTGAATTTCCCACCATATTAATCCCATAATTGTCTAATTAGGGTCTCGCCCAATGATAAGCTGGCAACGCTGGCTGGCCAATGATACGCCAGGGTTTAGTGGCGCAAGGCATGGTGGGGTGGCACGTTAACGGTTTGGGTTGAAGGTGGTCTGGTCGGTCAGAGGGATGCGTAGTGTCAAGATCTGCGTGTGAATACTCTTCACGAAGACGCCATCATGGAACCCCTAAGATAAGTTCCCCTTTTCTTAATTTTAACTGGGCATATGAAGGGCCAGAATAACGGATAAAGTTTATTAGTCGTGCGAAATAAAGCTGGCTGGCGTGGCATGAAATTAAATAATTTAATTAATTTAATAAATAATTATTGGCGTAATATCCCGCCTGGGTTTGGTAGGATCTTTTGATTCCGTATAACTTACAAAACCACTGCTTGCCTCTGAGGGCCGCCGCACTTTATCGCTCAATTCTTATCCAAAATCAGTTATGACTTACTGAATTGTAAAATATAAACCAACTTATCCAACTCTACGCATTATAATGACAGAGATTACTTGTAATAATAGTTTAAAATCCCACAGAAGGATTAAGTGTTGGCTATAATTGAAGCATTGAGTTTTTAGGTATGGATGATCCTTAAAAGCACCTTGGCATGGTTTTCACCAGAAAATATAGATTCTAGTTTCTGGAACTAAACAATGTTCTTTCGTAATCTGATGTCAATGTTGTGGTTGAAAGATATTATGAACATTTCAATTTATGTATGGGTAAAAAAGGAAAGATATTCCTAAATCTACCAATCACAGACACAGATATCCAAAGTGTTATACAGCTGAAATAACGACTATCAAATAAAAAACTTTGACAAGAAAGTGTTCTAAATCAAACAATATTAATCATATAATGCAGGTTAGGGGATCAAGGTAGACTGTCGAGTCCTTTAAAAGTCAATCATATATATGTCATATCAGTAATTTTGAAATGAATATAAATTATGATCTAAGGAAGTTCTGGCAGTTTGTCAAAAGCAAGAACATCACTAGATCAAATAATGTGTCTGAATTTACTCGGAACGACGAGAGATCACATGATGGTCGATCTGTGTCCGAAACTTTGCAATTTCAGTTCTGTATGTGGTTCATAGCTGGGTGTTGGTTCATAGCTGGGTGTTTCTGGAGCTCAGCTTATCAGTTCTGTGATGAATTCAGAGTTTTAAAATCGGCGTTCTTACTGAAGATGTTGTATTCGTCTGTCATCTAAAATGTCGTTCGGCTCACAAGGTTGAGTAGAAGAGAGGACTTCATAGTCCTAACTCCGCCTTTAAATAAAGACATTCATTCATTCATTCATTCACATTTAATTCCTGTATATGTTGTTATGGGCTTTTCAGAACTAATTGTTAAACCGTTGTGTCATATGTTCAATCTTAGTTTGTCCACATCTCATTTCCTTCATTTTGCAAACTTAGCCTGATTATTTCAGTTTTTAAGAAGGGTAATAAATGTGAAATTATTAACTTTAAACGTGTATGCATTTTGTTTACTACTGACAAGATTTTTGAAAAATGTCTTTATAATACCATATTTTCTCGTGTGAAGTGTCACATTTCTCCCAAGCAAAATGAGTTTCCTCTCTCGATTGTTCCTACAAATCTTGTTAATATTGTTAGTTTTACATCCTCAGTATTAAAGTTAAGTAGACATAATTTACACAGATGTCACAAATGATTATTTTTTCTTAGAATCTTTTAAAAACATTAAGTTGAAAAAGTCTCCAACCAAAACTAAGAGTGATCTTTTCTGGCAATTTTTCATTTTCATTTTTTAGAGTAACTTAAGTCAGACAAAATGTAATAGCCCCTTAGGCCTTAACATTTTTGGTGACTGTTGATGAATTAATTAACATTGATGACGGTTCATTTTACACTGTTAATCATTCAACGAGTATATTAATTTATGAATTACATTTTTATAGATATTCTACAAATGTAATAGGAGATTTCACATCTTATTTGTTGGATAAGTGTCAGTATATCTCGCTTGAAGAGCACGAGTCACGTAACTTTTTTCTTATTCTGGTGTCCTACAAGTAAGTAACCTTCATCCTTTGTTTATTTAGCCATTTCTTAATAATTTACCTAATATATTGTCTTAAAAATATTTTTTGATATTTCAAATATTCATTAATTTAGTGAACTTCAAAAAAATTTAGACAGAATACAGAATTAGTGTACCAAAAAAAACCTGCAACTTAATTTATCAAAATGTCTTCTTGCTATGTGATATTTTAGGATGTCAATCCAATAGTGCATCTTTACTCGATCAATGGTACTGGGCAGTCTATAATTGCTTGTTTCATAGATCTAGGTGGGATGATTTGCAGCGATTTATTCCTTAACTTACACATCAAATCGATTGTTAAGAGTGTTCATTCTTTTTGGGAGGTTCATTTGCTGACTTTTGAAGCTGTTATTAGAAGCAACAACGTTGGAACTTTTGTATATGACATTAGTACGCTCTAAATTGGAATTTGGATCGTCAATTTAGTCTCCTTCTTACAATACCTACATTGATGTGCTGGAAAAGGTCCACAAACGTTTCCATTTATTGTTTTACAAGAGATTAGGGATAGGTGTACCAGACTATCCAATTTAGACAGTAAGATATAAAGATATGTTGGATATGTTTAAAATGTATGCAATTGTTGATAGGAGAAAGGTAGCAAGATTTTATTTCCTCCGAGATATAGTGATGGGTGATTTGGATGACTGTCATGTTGAGCCTTATCCCTGCGTATGGGGGCTAGGTCAGAAGGCTTCTTGTCCCGCCCTTTGAAAGGACGGTATCACATCCACATTTTGATTGTTACTATCTTTAACTGGTGGATTGGATTTTGCTGTGAATATGCTTCAGTTTAGACAAATATTGTGTTTGGGGATTCTAAAACTGAATCTCTTAAACTAAATTTCTTTTTTCGTCATTCATATTCACAATGAATAGTCACAACTTTATTATTGTTGGTTTATCTAAATCAGTTTATATCCAGATTTTTGCATATTTTTCTGCTTAAAAAAATTTTAAATTGCAAATATATTCTATTTTAAAATAGTTTTCGTAAAGTAATAATACTAATACAACCGAATTTACAATATTATAATAATAATTACTTTCTTTTTTAGTAGTTATAAAAGAATTTAATATATGGAATCTACTTACACCAGTTGTCTCCAAGATCTAGAGTGCTACAAGTAGACACGGCTATGCACCACCTGTTATCTGTGCATTAATTGAAAGGTGTATTGTACTGATAAGCGCTCTTTTCATCAATACAATCGATTAGTTATGCATGTACACCGTAACATCTCTGAGTTATGATGTTTTAGAACAAAAACGTGATTACATTGTGGGAGCCAAAAGACCGATCAGTTATTTTTTACAACTTCGGAATAACTTAGTAGTTTGGATTCCACGATAGACTGCAGATTCAATTTAATATTTATTGATTATTCAAATTGATACTCTTGATCATAAAATACTTTTAAAAGAACTAAATAATATTGGAGTCAAAGAGAGCCTTCTAAAATTGTTTAAAAGCTACTTTGAAAATCGGCCTTTTTGTGTCAAAATAGCTAACGAATACAATTTAAATAAAGTTTCCAATCAAGGTGTACTTCAAGGTAGTGTACTAGCTCCAATGCTTTTCAATACTAAGTCAACAACCTTCCAAAACAAAAATTTTATAGTACGATTTTGTATGACACGTCAATCGCAGTACCTCACAGTAAGTACAATCGCCCTACAACACGTTCCTTCGACGGGCTCGCAATAAAAAGTTAATAATAAACTCTATAAAAAACTTGTAATTAATTTTCAAGGTTGACTTGGCTGTTTTGATAAGTAGTCCTTTTTAAATATCAGTTGAAATTAGTCACTACTACACTGAAAACACTAATCACGCCAATTTCAATACATCGTCATAAATTAATGTCTAACTTAATAAAAATAAATTGTCCAACATATAGATGCCAAAAACATTCATTGTACTATATATGTACTTTTTTGCTAAAATTTAGCATTAACATCTATAAGTGATGGTATGATAGGAAAGTGGATTTTTACTTAAAATGATGGTTTATGCAAGTAAATCGAATTCATATACAAACATAGAGCTATAACACGTCTTCCTTACTATTTAGTAGTTATTTCTAATAATTATTTAAAGCATAGTAACAGTCTGCTTGTATTGGACAGACTTAATTTTACTTAAAAACTATCTTTCAAAACAAAAATATCAGAGCTAATAAATTTATAATAATTAAAAACAAATAGTTATTAATGTCACAAAAAAATATCCAGTTTCAAGGCTTACAAATTGAAAATAATAATTAATTGACATCGGATAGCACTCAATACCTCATCGGTCATCATGCCTCTAAGTAGTTACGTACACTGAAAATCTCGTGTATCTACATGTTAGACGGAAATCATACGTTGACAACTGCAACCACACGATACGTCATCGGCTTTGCCTCTAAGTAGTTACGTAAACGTGAAAATCTCGTGTATCTACATGTTGGACGGAAATCATACGTTGACAACTGCAACCACACGATACGTCATCGGCTTTGTCAACATGCCTCTAAGTAGTTACGTACACGTGACAATCTCGTGTATCTACATGTTAAACGGAAATCATACGTTGACAACTGTGACCACACGATACGACATCGGCTTTGCCAAAATTCCTCTAAGTAGTTACGTAAACGTGACAATCTCGTGTATCTACATGTTGGACGGAAATCATACGTTGACAACTGCAACCACATGATACGTCATCGGCTTTGTCAACATACCTCTAAGTAGGTATATACACGTGACAATCTCGTGTATCTACATGTTCGACGGAAATCGTATGTTGACAACTGCAACCACACGATAAGTCATCGGCTTTGCCTCTAAGTAGTTACGTACACGTGACAATCTCGTGTATCTACATGTTGGACGGAAATCATACGTTGACAACTGCAACCATACGATACGTCATCGGCTTTGTCAACATGCCTCTAAGTAGTTACGTACACGTGACAATCTCGTGTATCTACATGTTGGACGGAAATCATACGTTGACAACTGTGACCACACGATACGTCATCGGCTTTGCCAAAATTCCTCTAAGTAGTTACGTACACGTGACAATCTCGTGTATCTACATGTTGGACGGAAATCATACGTTGACAACTGCAACCACACGATACGTCATCGGCTTTGTCAACATGCCTCTAAGTAGTTATATACACGTGACAATCTCTTGTAGCTACATGTTCGACGGAAATCGTACGTTGACAACTGCAACCACACGATACGACATCGGCTTTGCCTCTAAGTAGTTACGTACCCGTGACAATCTCGTGTATCTACATGTTGGACGGAAATCATACGTTGACAACTGCAACCACACGATACGTCATCGGCTTTGCCTCTAAGTAGATACGTACATGTGACAATTTCGTGTATCTACATGTTGGATGGAAATCATACGTTGACAACTGTGACCACACGATACGTCATCGGCTTTGCCAAAATTCCTCTAAGTAGTTACGTACACGTGACAATCTCGTGTATCTACATGTTAGACGGAAATCATACGTTGACACTGCAACCACACGATACGTCATCGGCTTTGTCAACATGCCTCTAAGTAGTTACGTACACTGAAAATCTCGTGTATCTACATGTTCGACGGAAATCGTACGTTGACAACTGCAACCACACGATATGACATCGGCTTTGCCTCTAAGTAGTTACGTACCCGTGACAATCTCGTGTATCTACATGTTGGACGGAAATCATACGTTGACAACTGCAACCACACGATACGTCATCGGCTTTGTCAACATGCCTCTAAGTAGTTACGTACACGTGACAATCTCGTGTATCTACATGTTAAACGGAAATCATACGTTGACAACTGTGACCACACGATACGACATCGGCTTTGCCAAAATTCCTCTAAGTAGTTACGTAAACGTGACAATCTCGTGTATCTACATGTTGGACGGAAATCATACGTTGACAACTGCAACCACATGATACGTCATCGGCTTTGTCAACATACCTCTAAGTAGGTATATACACGTGACAATCTCGTGTATCTACATGTTCGACGGAAATCGTATGTTGACAACTGCAACCACACGATAAGTCATCGGCTTTGCCTCTAAGTAGTTACGTACACGTGACAATCTCGTGTATCTACATGTTGGACGGAAATCATACGTTGACAACTGCGACCACATGATACGTCATCGGCTTTGTCAACATGCCTCTAAGTAGTTACGTACACGTGACAATCTCGTGTATCTACATGTTGGACGGAAATCATACGTTGACAACTGTGACCACACGATACGTCATCGGCTTTGCCTCTAAGTAGTTACGTACACGTGACAATCTCGTGTATCTACATGTTGGACGGAAATCATACGTTGACAACTGCAACCACACGATACGTCATCGGCTTTGTCAACATGCCTCTAAGTAGTTATATACACGTGACAATCTCTTGTAGCTACATGTTCGACGGAAATCGTACGTTGACAACTGCAACCACACGATACGACATCGGCTTTGCCTCTAAGTAGTTACGTACCCGTGACAATCTCGTGTATCTACATGTTGGACGGAAATCATACGTTGACAACTGCAACCACACGATACGTCATCGGCTTTGCCTCTAAGTAGATACGTACATGTGACAATTTCGTGTATCTACATGTTGGATGGAAATCATACGTTGACAACTGTGACCACACGATACGTCATCGGCTTTGCCAAAATTCCTCTAAGTAGTTACGTACACGTGACAATCTCGTGTATCTACATGTTAGACGGAAATCATACGTTGACACTGCAACCACACGATACGTCATCGGCTTTGTCAACATGCCTCTAAGTAGTTACGTACACTGAAAATCTCGTGTATCTACATGTTCGACGGAAATCGTACGTTGACAACTGCAACCACACGATATGACATCGGCTTTGCCTCTAAGTAGTTACGTACCCGTGACAATCTCGTGTATCTACATGTTGGACGGAAATCATACGTTGACAACTGCAACCACACGATACGTCATCGGCTTTGTCAACATGCCTCTAAGTAGTTACGTACACGTGACAATCTCGTGTATCTACATGTTAAATGGAAATCATACGTTGACAACTGTGACCACACGATACGTCATCGGCTTTGCCAAAATTCCTCTAAGTAGTTACGTACACGTGACAATCTCGTGTATCTACATGTTGGACGGAAATCGTACGTTGACAACTGCAACCACACGATACGTCATCGACTTTGCCTCTAAGTAGATACGTACATGTGACAATTTCGTGTATCTACATGTTGGATGGAAATCATACGTTGACAACTGTGACCACACGATACGTCATCGGCTTTGCCAACAGGCCTCTAAATAGAAACGTATATATGACAATCTTGGGTATCTAATTGTTGAACATATATGCTACATGAACGTCTGAGAGCACATGATATCTCATCGGTTTTACTATCAGGCCTCTGAATTGTTACTTATACATGACAAGTACTTGTATGTTGGAGATAAACCATAAATCAACGTCATAGGGCATGCGATATCTAATCGACTTTGTCAATGGCCTTTTAATAGTTATTAATAGTCAATATTGCATGCTATGTCAATGAGTTAGGAACCAAGCAAGTCCACTTAGCCACATTTAGGTAGCCATACATCCATAACAATGTTTTTAGAATTTTTCCCTCAACACACTTATTACTTGTAAAAAGAGAAAAAATGTTATTCAAAAAAATTTCAAAAATAATGTTCCATCGAAACCCCTTATTAAACAAGTAAAGTATTCGACATTAGTTCAGTTGGGGTTTAAAATCATGGACGTTGTCCTCCATAGTTCCAATCCTTTTCGTTTGAACCACCACTGTTGTATAAACTAATTAAATTGGGACTATAAAATAATTATCTTCTCTACTTCAATGGAATGATCTATTTGTTTAGTAAATACTTGGAAAATATATGACAGAAAAATAAAAGGAAATAAATAATAAGTTTTCATTTATTTAAAATGTTTAGTGAATGAATGATTAAAATGACACAAAACATATACGTTATTTTCAAGAAAATTCTTCACTTATCGTTCATTAATTGATGCATTTCAACCTGTAGTTATAATTAATTACTTATTAAAACAAAAAGAATTCATGATCATTGCAAGACTATTTATAAATTGTATCACCTTATAGAGTTTCTTTGGTGAGTTAAAATATTAACCTTTATTATTTTCAAATTTCTCTACCCATAGAGGTTTAGTTTTTAATTATATTTATCTAAATTGCAGTTTTTTTTAATGATCTGGTTATTTACTATGTATTTTTTGTATTTTAATATAGCAAAGTTACCGAACGGGAAAATTGTTACCTTTTATACGGTTATAACTAAAAAGTGAGTACATAGTTATTCAATAATGCATCTATTTCTACAAACTATAATAGATTATCATAATATAATATTAGGTAATAATTTATTGTTTCATGTGTGGCCAGAAATTAAATAAAAAGTGTATCTAAACCAAAATTCAAAAAAAAAATTAACTTTGTGCTAAAATGTTTTATTTATATGTTGTTTTAAGAGAAGTGTCTTAATGAATTTTCGCCTTATCTTAAAATATTAACATCTAAATAAAAATGTCCCTCATAACTAACCATCCATTTGCACAATACATATATTTATGCTGTAAGAAATACTCTGATATCAGAAAATGTAACAATTTATTAAACTTAAAACTATACTTTAAAAACCTATAAACATATGTTTCACTTAGTTTGTCAGTACGTGTGGACTTGACAATGTGGGAAAACTATTGTTATTGTTGCATGCCTTTTAAAACTGCATGTTACGCTATCGGATGGATCCAAATGGTAAGATAATTTACTAGAGAATGTTATTCAAGATTATTTTAGTTACAAATTGACCATTACAAATTAAATTTTCCTATTTTAACTTGCCTTACAGATATTTCTAACAAATGTATTTTAGAAGTAGCACCTCTATTACTATATATCAAATAGTTTAGAACACTGTAAGCCTCCTTTCATAAGCACTGGGATTCAGCCGGTTTTTAATTTATACTTATATGACATAATGCAATACATTCTAAATCATCCAGAGTTTTTACATTTCAATGAAACTTGCAAATATGAAATCCGTAACAACAACAGGGTTGTAATTGGTCTCCACAGACTGAATAAGAGCTCATCCAGCCAAACTGTAATAAGCATTAAAATATATAATAAACTTGTCACTTTAGTTAAAAAATATCAACCTAAACCTTTCTTGAAACAAATGTTATTGCTGGCTACTTCGAAACCCATTTTATTCAATTGACGATTTTTTAGTATTGATTCAGTTTAATTTTAAGTACTATATATGCATTATATCATGCTTACCTCAGATAACAGAGATGATTAGTGGAAATGTACTGAGGACCCCTTCCCCTGGGTAACCTGAAGGGTAATCGAAACAAAAGATAAACATTGCAAAAAGTTAGTTTCCCTTATTAACAATATTTTAAAGATATTTTTCTAATCCTATTTAATAGTTTAATATGTTATGTATTTATTTTATGTTAGGTTAAATTATATTCAGAATTACTTGGCAATTTATAGCTGAATTATATAGCACTAAAATGTACGTATATAATAAAAGTGGTATGCTGAAAAAATATAAACGATTATACTTATAATTGTCCATATAGTTTGGTAAATCTTAAGTCAAAACTTTATATTTTTTATATTGTACTGCTACGTGGGGACACCGGATCTATAAATCATCTAATGTTCCTTTATTTCTGCTTACAGTTATGTTGTATTCATTACACCAACACGTTATGACGATCAGATCATAAAACTCGATATTTAGTATTGTTGAGTTTCATATTCATATTCATATCTTTATTGTCGTCCAACAAGTTGTACATGCATTGACAATGTCATTGTATATAATCTAAAGTCTTATATTAAAAACATGCGTCATTCCTAATATTACAATCTAAATCACTAGAAGTTAGGATCGCTAAGTTTACACTACTTTTACGCACTATTTATTTTATATACTCTCCTACTCACCTAAAAATGTATACCTAATAGTCTAAATATAGCAAAAACTATATACATAAGTGGTGTTTATCTATTTTATTTTAGTAAATTTAGCTACTTCAAATTTAGGAACCTCAGAATATGAAGCCACTGTTTCACTAGTAGCCAAATATTATTCTTCTAACACCCTGATAACATTTATTCTATAACCAAATCACTGCTCTTCAAGTACTCGATCAATCGTTGCTGTTCTATAACGAGTAACTGTTCTTGCAGTATTCGTTCATTGTTCTTCAAGTGCTGATCACTGTATTACTGTTACCCAATCACAGTTACTACAGAAACCAGTCTACGTACTTACAGTGCTTGATCAGTGTTCTTCCAGAACCCAATAGTAGTTATTCTACAAAATATTAATTGTTCTTAAAGTACCCAATCACTGCTCTACAAGTACCTAATCACTGTTCTTCTAGTATCCGATCACAGTTCTTTTATAAACAAGTCTTTGAACTGACAATCTCTATAAATGTCTTTCATGTACCCAATAAATGTTCTCCTAATACGCCACCACACTTATTCATTACTGTTCTTTTAGTATCAGTTCACTTTTCTACTATTACATGATAAATATTCTTTTGGTATGGATCAGAGTAACTCTAAAACAAAGTCTCTGTTCTTGTAATACTCGTTCACTGTTCTAGTACCCGGTTAATCTTAACTTATCGTACGGTAACCTTATTGATGATAAATTAAATGGACATCCAGTTAGCATTGGGTTAGACTTTATAACATAATTACTATACAAAACAATTCCAAATGAGTTATACACTCCTCTTACTACAATATTACAAACAAAGCCGAACTAACGTTTAGTAGTCCTTCTAAGAAGTTAAGTACTATTGTAGTCTAAGAATATTATTTTATGTCTCGAAATTGGATTAAATAAAATGTTTAATCATCCTGGTTAAACGGGAAATTTTATTAATCACTGGTTGGGCATAAATTTAACACGATATTGGATCTTTCCCGTTAATTTACTACCACTACGGTTTTTTCCGTTAATTCACTACCGCTTGATAAATATTCTATTGCTCTCAAAAATATCGCCCAATCATTTTTACGTCCACTGTGGTATTCCTTATCCACTAGGAATCCAATATCGCTGGCCTTATCTTATCGCTTTCCAAGAACTTACACACGGAGAGGGCAAGCACAGGTACGTCAATCATTGAATTTACCAGTTTGTGATCAATTTTAGTAGCCACTTAACCTAACCTGACCTAACTTAACCGTAATTTTAATACAAAATTAGTGGTTGTGAAGTAACGGAAAAAGATTGGTAGTGAGTTAACGGAAAAGGTCTACGAAATTTTCCAATCTTAGTGTCTAGAATATTACAAAAATATTTCTAAAATGTTAAGTTTTGTTTAACATAACATTATTATATTTTACTAATAATTATAACTGTATTAAACATTTTTTTAGATTTTCTGGGGATGCTTATCGATTGCACACCTTAGATATCTCCTTATATGGCAAGGTAATTAAATCATTTCAAAAATACTAATCAATATGGACTTTAGATGGCCTAAGTAGGGGTGTTGTATTTTCTTTTTATTTCCTATTGTGAACCAACAGATTCAATAGTGTTTTAGAACTTAGGCTTAAGCGGCCGGTGTCATAATTAATTAGAATCTACAGTTTCCGGTGACAACCACGTCAAGGTACTATCTACAATATTTACAAGTCATTCAATAGTGTGGTTTATTTTGTAGTTTATTAAGACATTTTATATGTTTTAAAAATTATTATTTATTACATGCATAGTAACTTATATTTATTACCTTATGATATAAATATTTCGTATATGTGTATCCTTTATATTACAATTAACAGCAGGGAAGAAAGTAAGAGAGGTAATTTCCAACATTAAGGTAAATGTGTGTCGAGTAATTATTTTTCTCGTTAATCATGTGATGGCAGGGCCAGCACCTTATCAATTTCTTCCTTATTCCCTCCAAATCTTAAGGATAAATGTAGTATTTACTACTACAAATGTAGGACGTACATTAATTGTAATCTAAATATAAATGTCATTAAAATGTTTCTGTGCTGTGGCTATTTAAAATGCTCCCTCAGCAGAAAGTTACCTCTGCTTCTTCCTTCTCTATGATTTCACTCAGCAGCCACAACTAACCATTAAATTTCACTGGTGTTCGTAGATCTTGGGAGCCTCGAGTATTTGTGGACGTTTGAGAAGATGGTGGTTGGAATTGGGCATATTTCGAATCTCTAATAAATTGTTCCTCGGTACTTCGACATTGAGTGAAAATAAACTAGAATTCACAAAATCGACTTATATTCTCGAAGGTTTGAGTTGTATGTGGTTATATTAAAGTGTGTGATAATATGTAATAGATTTCTGGAATAAATGAAATAAATCAAACAGGAAAGACTCCTTAATGTTCGAGGAGGAATATTTGTTGATTTATTAGTATATGTTGTAAAGAGTAATTTTTGGAAAGGCATTTTCTTCAGACTTTTTTTCTTTTTATATTTTTTCATAAATATCAGTTAATTTAGGCCACTTGAGAACGAGAGGAGTTTTTACTCATTGAACGTCTTTTGGTTAAAGAACACTGACTCATAGGAAGAGTCCCTGAATAAGTATAAGAAGTCTTCAAGTAAAATTAATATCGAGTATATCTGAAAGGGATTAGGTTATGTGTAATTAAATATACTAGGAGGTGTCAAAATGTACTAACATTTCCATGAGTAGAAAACATGAATATTATTTAATATTAGTGATGATTAATTAATTCAATAATATCCGAATAAAATATAAATACTTGTAATTCACAGTGACTTTAAACTTTTTCGATGT